>OVAN01013098.1:0-13143 GCA_900406275.1 Anastatica hierochuntica
ATATGCAAAATAAAACCCTAACAATTATACAGTCTAAAATAAAACGACAAAGAAACACAAAAAACAAAAACAACAACCACATACTAACCTAAATATTCAAGATAGACCAAAATCGACAGCACAAATCCGCNATTTATAATGGCAATGAATGGTGACACCAGACACGACAGATTTTATGGTGGGGTGGTCAAAATTGTTTTTAAGTTACCATTCAGAAAAATGATGAGGTATGGTGTGTACATATGATTTTAGTATTAAAAATAGTGAAAATACATTTGCAGTTACATAGAATGAAGAAAAAATGTTCCGCCTTTTATTTTTGCTATCTTCAAATTTTATCTGTTACAAGATGCGGTTTATTACAATAGTATTTTTTATTAAATAAAATTATTATATACATATATACATAATACAGTGATGTCTACCAAAATATTAACAACTAGGCTTAGGCAATTCTTTCAAACCGAATCGAACCAAATCGAACTGAACCAAAATCGGAGGTTCGACTCAGTTTCGGGTATTTGATAATAATTGAATATATAGTAAACTTCAATAACTGAAAAATCAAAATCAAACTGAGTCGAACCACAATTATTTCGGATACACAAGCTAACCTAATACAATTTTATATATCTATAAATATTAATTATTTAAACCAAATATCTGAAAGTACATGTTTTACCCAAAAATTATATGAAATACCCAAACCGAAACACTCGAAAAATATCCAAAAATATCTGAAATATTTGAAATACTTGAAATATACGAAAATTTCTATAAATGCCCGAACTTTTAAAATACTCGAAATTTTTGGATATTCCCTATTTTCCTCTAATTAACCGAATCGAATTTGGTTCGGTTAATGGATAATAGAGTTATATTAATAAGTTATATTAACATAAATATACAAAAATATAAGATGATTCCCACACCACTTTTACCATTCACTTATTTATTCCGCCTCACAAATTATGTTGTTACCCTTCAAACACTATCTCGTACCGCTTTTTCTGCAATAACCTCACTTGCTATACATTTTGCTTACATCGCAATTGAACCGCAGCGCAAGCTAAACCTCCTTTTCCCGCACTATTAAAATTGCGGTTACCATTCAAACCAAATATATCTCTCAATGTATGTTATTTTTTACCATTCGAACATTATTTTATCTGCATATTATTTTTGTTAGTATTAAACCATTATTCGACACCACTTATTTCATACCAACTGCACTTGTTCCGCAGTTTATAATTCTCCCACATGAACCGCACTTCAACTGCACCGCACTATCTAATCTACCCGCACCGCACATAACAATCCGCCGTTTCCATTCAGAGCTAATGGTAACTGCGATTTTGAGAGTGCGGGAAAAGCAGATTTAGGTTGTGATTGGAAGAACCTTGGAGTGCGTTTTTCAAAGCGGGCCTGATAAAACCGCAAAAAGTCTCCAATCAAGCATATTTTTTAATATGCATTTAAACAAAAGAAAGATCAGATCGCGGTTTTTGAGATGCAATGTATTTTCCCAAAAAATGCACATGGTAAGGAATGAGGTGTTGTCCAATAATTCCGCTGGACAAACAAATGTTTTTTTCTTTTATTTCTAATTTATCATTAATTTAGAAAAAAAAGTTTGCTATAAATTTATATGGATTTCACACACACCCACTCTAAAAACTCCAATGTATTTTCTCCAAAATTTGTGATATTCCACATTTATGTTTGTGGGCACAATGAAGTTCAAAGAGATATTGGACTAAGATTTAGCCGAAATCAAGAGACTGTGCAGAGAAAATTTATGGAAGTTTTTACAGCAACTGAGTTACTAGCATTTGATTATATTAGAACGCCAACAAGACAAGAGATACATCGAATTCCTGAAAGACTTATAGAAGATCAAATATATAATCCATATTTTAGCGAATTCGTCGGAGTTATGGATGGGACACATGTATGCATAAAATTGAAGCCAGAGTTACAAGCAATGTATCGAAATCAACATGATAATGCATCCTTGAACATTATGGAAATATGTGATTTGAATATCTTATTCACATATATCTAGAATGGAGCACCGAGATCATGCCACAATACAGCAGTTCTAGCAATGGCACAACAAAACGATTCTGATTTACCTTTGCCTCCATCAGAAAAATATTATCTTGTTGATTATGGCTACCCAAACAAACAAGGATTTCTTGCTCCCTACATATCATCGCAAAACAGAGTTGTGAAATACCATATGTCCCAGTTTAACTTAGGTCCAGCTCCTAGGAACAAACATGAACTGTTCAATCGATATCATGCGTCTCTACGGTCTGTTATCGAGAGGATTTTTGGAGTTTGGAAGAAGAAATGGAGAATTCTTTCTGATTTTCCAAGATATAGTCTACATGTGCAGAAGAGAGAGGTAATGGCTACAATAGGATTACATAATTTTATAAAAATTTCAAACTTCTTCGACTCAGATTTTGCATGTGTAATGGTAGAACCAAGAGTAAACAACAGAGATCTTGAACCTGAATTAGGTGAGATGGGAGAAGTTGAGGTAGTCGATAGAGAGCATATGGCTCAAATAAGAGATAATATTGCAAATATGTTATGGTAAAATCGTTAGTATTTTTTTTATATTATATCGTACTTAATTTTCTTGTTATTTAGTGTTATACTTAAGTTAAAAGAGATTTGAATTTTGGTTAAAATTGTACGAAATTTTTTAGTAAAACAAAATAAACTATTTTATTTCGTTTAGTTACATTATTATGTACCGCTTTTCTGCAAAAACCACACTTATCTCGCATTCCACACATACCGCAGTTGAACCGCACCGCAATTTAAATCCGCTTTTCCCGCACTCTCAAAACCACGGTCACCATTTAACCCTTAGGTTATGATTGGTGACTAGTTGTGGTGCGTTATTACCTACCTTTTTAGTATACCACATTTACAAACCCCAATCAACTATATTTTTTTTGGTTTTTGCGTTTTTTGATTAAACAAATAAAAAAATTAAAAAGTATTGAGTGCGGTAAAATTTAACAAGTAAAACCAATAATCCGCACATGATCTTTGGAACGCACTAACAACTGTGTGTTTTTACTGGTTAGTGCGTTTTTCCTTTTTTAATTAAAAAAAACTTTAAAAATCTGAAAATTAATATGAGTCAAATGTATGGATCAATTTGTTTAAACTTTATAGTAAAATATTATAAATCTAAAATATTCTGTTTTTTCAAAACTCAACAACCGAATTATAAAAAAGTATTATGATACCGAGTCGAATGATTTTTCTTATTAAGCTTTGACATTCAGTTACCCGTTCGGTTCTGGTTCGGTTCTTTTCTTTTTCGATTTTTTTGGTTCTCAAAAAAATTGGAACCATTCGGTTCTCAAAATATTTCTGTTTGTATTCTGTTCGGTCCGAGTTTGGTTCCATTTGAATTAATTAACCATTCATGTATTAGTGTTTAGATATCTTTGAGTTTTTTTTTGTTATTCTTGAGCATTTTCAGATATTTTTTTTGTTTATTTGCGGGTATATTTGGATATTTCTAATTATTTTTAGATACTTTTGGATTTTCGGTTTCGGTTTCGTTCCGATTTGGTTCTACTTTTTTCTAATTATTTCTCTTAGATTTTTTACCAAAATTATCCATTTTAAAATTATAAAATATATGAATTTATCGTTTTAGATATAACAATAAATAACTCAATTTTGTGTAACTACATTAGTTCTATAAATAAATTTCTTTTACCTTGTTTATTTTTGTATCTCTTACGTTTTTTTACCAATCAACACATTTATTCCACACCGCAAATAATCTTTTACCAATCAAACATTATTTCGCACTGCTTTTTTCACTAACCGCACTTGTCTCGCATTCCGCACATACCGCAGTTGAACCGCACCGTATTTTAAATTCGTTTTTCCCGCACTCACAAAACTGTTGTCACCATTCGGACCCTTAAATTGTAGTGTGGTTCAACTACGGTATGTGCGGAATGCTGGAAAAGTGCGGTTTCTTGAGAAAAACGGTACAAAAGAATGTTTTATTGGTGAAAAAAATTTAGGGTGCAGAATAAATGCGTTGATTGGTGAAACAAATAATGTAGATAATATAAAAATAGATATTTGTATAACTGATGTAATTAAATGAAATAAAAAAATTTATTTTTTGTTACTAAAAAATTTCATAAATTTAAAATAAAAGGTACCAAATCGAACCGGAACCGACGTAAAATCCAGAGGGATCCTAAGTTTCTATCCTAAAAGTCGAAATCCAACCAGAATCGAGATGAAAACTCAATGGGTATCCTAAATACTCAAAGTAATTCATATTTATTAGACTGTAATTTGGATATTTGTATTATCTTAAATTTAAATATAATTAATATATTTGGATATCAAAATTTAAATTTAGGTATTTTAGATATCGATTTGATACTCGATTCGTTTTTGGATTCGGTTCTAAGAATGTATGATCCGTTAAAACCAAATTTATTCAATTCGATACCCTTTATTTCATTTCAGTTCTCGGGTAGTTAGGTTCCTACGTTTTGGTACCCATTTAGGAACCGAGGAAGTTTTGGTTCAATCCGGATTGGTCTAGTTACTTGAAATCAGAACCGAAATTTTCCGGTTCCAATTCGAGTTCGGATATTTTCGGGTAATTCGAGTATTTTCGGGTTTTTACATGTATTTTTAGAAACCTTTTGAGTTTTTGGGTATTTTTCAGACATTTCGGGTATTTTTAGTTTTTTGAGTATGTTCAGGTGTATTCAATATGTTTAGGTAGATGTTTATTGGATATATATTTTTTCGAGTATATAAGGTTATTCGGTCTAAAACATTCGAAATATTTTAAGGTACCTAAGTATATTTTGGCTATTTCAGGTACCCGAATTACTTCGATTCGGTTCAGTTTCTTTCGGTTCTCAAATATTGGTAACCGTTCGAGTATTTTTTAAAAATCCGGTTGGGTTTTGGTTCAAAAATTTTACGATTCTTTCTGTTCGGTTCTTCAAGTCCAGGTAATATACTCAGCCCTCCGCGAAGTTTTGGTTCAGTTTTTAAATATTTAGATTTGTCTTAATTTAATATCTATGATTTTTTATTATATGTACACATCTATATACAAAACCACACTTGGAAACAGAAAATGCATCATATTTCTATCGTAATATTAATATGTGCGGAATTCAAATTTTATTTACAAACTTGACCGCACTATTATTTCATTAATAATAAAAAAATTGCCCGTTATTGATAATTTATTGGTAAATGGTAACATAAGTATGGGTCTACTAACAACGTCCCGCCTATTGAGAAATTGTTGTTCTCATTCACCCCTTAAATATAATGTTCCGCACTATCAAAATCGCGGTTACCATTCGAACCATAAAAAAAAAGAGAGGAGAGCTTGTGGTTTTGTGGCAAGCTATTTTCTACTAATTCTACAGTTCAAGACAATTACATGTGGTTCAATAATAAACACAGTGGGCAAAAGTTGTTTCTTTTTTATTTATTTTATTAAAATTTCAATTAAAATATTACTAAATATAGTAATATGTAAGATCACTTCTCATTTTATTCCTTATAATACAAACACTAATGCGTAAAGTGCATCTTCCATATCAAACATATTTGCATATATATTTAATATTTTAATAATAATTAAAAGAGAATCTAATAAACTAACATATACTTGGACATAAAATAAGATATGCTAAATGTCATTATAAATTAACTTATAAAACTTTAAAATTATTTATCTCATTAATTATTTTAAAATTTAATCGTACCCATTACTATATTATGATAATTTTCACATATTTAAAAAATCAAAAAGTAAATAAGAAATAGTATTGCAAATATGGTATAAAAAACTAGTTAATATTTCTTTATCATATTGTACTTAATTTTTCTATTATTTAGTGTTTCTCTGATTTAGCAATTTAAGCGTTTGTATTTTAAATTATTAATATTTATAATTTTTTAATAATACAAAATAAACGAAATTTTATTTATTTAGTTACATTATTTAACAATATATATTTGTTTCAACATTACTTACGTGTCCGCACCGCTTGTTTCCTCTTTCACCTATCAAACATTATTACATACAGCTTATTTTGAGTGAAAGTTATCCCGTCTTACACCACAAACCACGCCACACATTCATACCCTTAGTGTAATTTTAAATCAAAATAACTAATTTATTTAATCTGTAGAAAATATATATATATATATATATATACCAGAAAGAAATAATTTAAAATATTTATTTTAAAAAAGTTAATTTATAAATTTAAAGAAATTTATATTTTTCTTAGAAGTTGAAATATAATATTTAAATTGCAGCTAAACCTTTTAATATTTAGGGTATTTATAAAAGTGACCTAAATATTGTAGTCAATTGCAAAAGTAACATATTCTCTCCTCATTTTTTAAAATCTCACATTGTATTTTTCTCAAAAGGGAAATTGCAACCAATAATACCATTTTTCCAAAAATTAACAAACTATCACTTTTCACACTCACTCTCCTCTTTTTCCTTCCTATCTCTTTCATCCTCTCTCACTACAAACTTAATTAATCACCCAAAAACTATTATTTATCAAATTCACCCTTCTCAAAAACCTATTTTTACTAATTTTGCCATTACTTAACAATTATTTAATGAAAAACAAAATTTCAAAAATACACAAACACCCTTACTATTTCACATATTCACTAAAATGTCATATTCTTCAATCTTCTCAACCACCATTAACAACCAAAATTAAAGCTCTAAATACTTCTTTTAATGTCATTTTAAAGCTTTAAAACCAAAATATTAGTATCAAAACTTCATATTCTCTCATCTCCTCTCCATTTCAAAAAAAAAATCTAATAATTTTCATTTTTTTCAAAATCCCAAATTTCTAAACTCACTAGTTCGTCGGTTCTAGCAACATAACGACTCAAATCACTTTGGTTTCGGTTCTGGGCATGAAGTCTGCTGGGGTTAGTTGACCAAAGTTTGACTTGCTAGAGCAAACTGCACACGAAGTCTGCTGAAGTTGGTTTTGTATTTGACCAAAATCACTAAATATTGACTTTTGGAGCAGACTTCAGGTGAAGTCTGCGCATTTTTCGAAAAGTGAGTAGACTTCACCTGAAGTCTGCGTAATAGTAGTAGACTTCACCTGAAGTCTGCTACATTAGAACTTTCCAGAAGTATATTGGTGAGTTGACTTCCTCATAACCGCATACATTGGGTGAAGTCTTCATCCGAAGTCTACTTGCCATTTGAGGAGCAGACTTCACCCGAATTATACTTGCCATTTGAGGAGCAGCTTCACCCGAAGTCTGCTTGACAAATAATTTTCGAAGATGTGTTTTAGCATGTGTATAATGTTTTTTTGGATTTTTTGTTATTCCATGTGTGTTAGTTGGTTTTTTATTTTTGTACAACTTTGAAAGCTTCTTGTGTTATCATTATTGGAGTCTGTATTTTTATGTTAGTCTAGTCATTTTAATGATATTTTCAGACTTAACCTGAAGTTCGCAGAACAAGAACGCTAATATACTTAAATGTTTATTTATTGCAGAGAATGATTCACTTGCCTATTGCTAAAGGTGAATGGGTGATGAATGGCTTGTCATAGTATTTTCTTGCTTGATTAGTCATTTTGCTCATTTGTTGTGACTTCAAATGAAGTATGCTGAATAAGTCTGCTATTGAAGTCTGCAATATAAGTTTGCTATTGAAGTATGTCATTCTGTAAGTTCCAATTTTGTTAAAATGATTCTTGTGTCTACTATCTACTATCATTTTGTCATAAATGATACAAATCAAGTTTACTCTTGAATTTCAACCCATATCCACAAAATATGGCAAGTTGTTGTAGTATTTGAGATATCGAATCCACAAGGAGTAATCTATCAACTAATTTAATTCAAGAAATCGCTTTGCTTAAGCTAAGTTTACTCAAATGTGTTGGTTTCAAAATCAAACAACTAAAAAAATTCAAAACACGTAAACAAGAAACAAAGAAACGAGAACAAGATTCAAGAACGAAAGCATGCGATTCATGAGCTAGACAATGTGATTAGGTAAACTAGATGCAATTAAGATGAAAGGGTTAAGCATTAAACAAGCCATTCAAAGACACGACAAAGATCAATTAGTTCATTTCCATGAAACTAATCCATTCATTAATTATTTAATCAAGCTAATCACTCGATAGTAATTAAGCAAGAAATGATCATTAAACACAAGCCATAATGTCTACAATTCAACTTAATCAACTATTCCCATAGGCTAAGATTGAAAAGTCTGTTTAAGATTCTCTTGGGAATTTCATCAAACACCTTTCGGGCATGAAATTCCAAATGTCTAGATTTTGAGTAATCAAGTCTAATCTAGCCTTAATAACTTCTTAAACATGTGAATCTATAAGTATTTAACCCTTAGCAACCTTAATCACATATAAATCTAAGTTAGATTTTCATTACCCCGAATTCCCAATGTTTCAGCACAATTTTGAAACATTATTTCCTTACTTTCTGACCCTCTAACGAACTTGACACTCTCTCTGATTTTCTGCAAAGCTCCACCAATTACTTTTAAGAAATCTTGAACAATCAGATTTAAGATGTGTGTTGAACACCTTACATGGAAAAACTCTCCATTACAGATCAGATCTTTATGCAGCTGTATTTTCAAAATACTTTGCATGTTATTGTTTGAAGAAGCGTTATCCACTGTGAGACTGAACACTTTCTTTTCCAGTCCCCACTCCTTCAGCAACTCAATCAGCTTCATAGCAATCCCCATTCCAAAATGAGGTGGAGGAAAATCAATGAAAGATAATATCTTAGCTTGTAAATTCCAGCCAGCATCGATGTAATGTGCTGTTAAGCAGAGATAGCCCTCAATGGTTATAGCCCGCCAAAGATATGTGGTCAAACAAACCCTACTAGGAAAATCATTTAAGATTTTCCTAAGCTTCTGTTTTTCATCCTCATAAATTTTTAACACATCAGAAGCTGCTGTATTTCTGCTCCAATACTGAATAGTAGAATGAGCATAACTAAAAGCCATTCTAATCCTCTTATACTCTACAAACTTGTATGGAAGATCATGCTCTATAATGGCCATTGCTATCATCTCACGGAAAACCATCATATCTACCTTTCAAGAACTACTTCTAGGTGTTCCAACAGATTTTGGACAAACATTCATATGACGAATTAAAATTGAGGTTCCATTCCGATGAAGATTCAAGAAGTAAAGTTTTTGACACAGGTTGCATATGATCTTATTTTTACCATCAGGCAGTTTTCCTCCAATTATAGTAAACTTTTTCCAGCACATAGAGACTCTACGGCTAGACTGAACTCGTTTTCGTTGTGTACCTTTATTTATCGATGAGTCTGAAATCTCTAGAGCACTAGCTTCATGATCCTCTATATCTTCTTCATCCATCACATCATTTTGACCATCATCATTCAAGTCTATAAGTTCCATTTTCTGAAACAATTAACAACATCAGTCAGGTATATGTTCTACACATCAATGTACAGTCTTATTATCATAATCAACATCACAAAGAAGAAACTAAGGAAGCTAAACAAACACAAACCCACAAACATGGAAACGAGATTTGACTAATGAAGCTAAACAAACACAAACCCACAAACACAAAACTAAACGATTGCTATATCCGATCCTACAAAATCACAGATCAAACCCTAAAAAGCCAGAATAGGAGCAACGATTGAGAGAAGATGAAGAACAAACCTCTTTCCCGGAGAGCTCAGATGCGTAAGGGAGGACGAAATTGACGGTGAGCTTCGTAGGAATAGAAAAAGCAGTGGAAGGAGGAGCAGAGAATCATGCTGTAATTTTCTTTTAGCAGCTAATGGTTATGGAGAGAAGAGCAGAGAATCGATGAAAATTTTCATCGTTTGTAACCTAGATCTGATTTTCTCCTAAAATTAAAAAAAAAAACAAATATTTCTAATGTTTGGGCTAGGTTCACTCTCCAACTGGTTTGGACCAGAATGACCGTGGACAAATTTGGTTTTTAGCCCAACTAAACCATGAAGTACTTGTGCATAACCATTACCAGCCCATGAAAGTCATGGTTTGACCATGGGCGCCCAACCAAATTGATAGCCCTAAATCTAACCTAATCTAATAACCCATAAATAACATAAGAGACTACTCACTAATCATGTTGATAAAACATGCAAAAATATGAAAGAAAACCATGATCATGATGGGGAATAAGAAAGAAACAAGAAAGAAGCAACTTTGATTAAAATACCCAAGAATCTAACAAAGGGTTTTGATCAACTAACAAGAAGCAAAGAGAAATCAGAACTTACGTTTATGAAATTTTTAGAAATGTATTTATAGTGAAATAATTCGGATTGGCTCGACCCGGGACAAACCGGGTCAGATCTTGATTTGTCTTGGTGATTTTAGGTGACTGGCGGTTTGAGAAATGGAGTGTGGCTCGCCGGGAAGTGCGCATGGGTCACCGAGAACTGGGCGTTGGTCGCCAGGTTTTGAGCGTCGGTCGCCAGGATTTGTCCATCGAGGCTGATAGTGGTTGGCGGTCCATGTAGGGGGTGTGGGTCGCCAGTTAAAGGTCGATAGGATGCAGGACAAGGTTGGCGACCTAAGCAGGGAGGCGCAGACAGCCAGAAATTTCGCGTGGGTCTCCAGTTTCGCCTGCCGGAGGCTAGAGCTTGTTCATTTTGACTCATAAGTTTTCGTAACTCGTTCTCGGGGGTTCCTTTCGTCCTAATTGATCCAAGTAACATGAAATAAAGTAGAGAAGAGGGAAACACAAACAAAATACAATCCTAAGATACTTAAATGCTCCTGATTATTAATGAATCGAAAACTCTCCTAAAACAATCTAAAATGACTTAAAACAATGAGAAAATGCAACAAAATCTAATGCAAAAAATTATACAAGATACACAAATATCAACTCCCCCAGACTATATTCTTGCTTGTCCTCAAGAAAATGAATAAGAACTAAGCATGAGAAAGAAGTTTGAAGGTGAGGATTCATAGTCACAAGGAAATGCAAAGATAATTGAAATGAGATCCTTAGAAAAAAAATATCATACAGCAAAAGTCAAACCTACTCATATCAAGTCATGCTATTTATTCCACCCCTAAACCGTCACAAGCAATCATATCAAACAACCCTTTAACATTCATTAATGGTTTCATGTGGAATCTCACTTGTGGACAAGTAATAAAATACAATGTTTCTAGGAAGAAAAAGGCTTTTGATAACTTTTGAAAGGCATTTTTAAGTGTTTTATGTGGTTTCTCTCAACGAAATAATGCTTGTCAAGTAGTAAAATCGAGGGAGACTAGGACAGTTGGCGCGTACAAAGATTTTTCTTCTCTAGATCATTCCATTCCCGAGTTGAGTCCCTAATTCTACGTTTCTTATTCTTGACATAATCATCCACAAACACACCAATCTCCTAAAATGATCAACCTCCTTTTAGTTATGTTGGTAATAAACTCTAAGGATTTATTTTCTTCTTATTGCTAAAGCTCTTTAAAAATATTTTTATTTCTTTTGCTTGATCCTCGTTATCCTTGTCTTTTAGAATTTTGACTACTTCGCTTTTTTAACTTAGGATCTTGTTTTCTTACAGGATGATGTTGATCGTATCCTTAGTTTACGACCAACAAAATCATTCTCAAGAGACGGGTATAGTTGGTCTCTAACATGCTATGACAACTATATTGTTCGATCAGATTATTGGGTCGCGAGAGACTTATCTCGTCGTGCTTGTGAACCTTCTATTCAGGGACCTACAGTGGATAAACTGATGGTACAAGTATGGAAATTAAAAACTACATGAAAAGTTAAGCATTTCGAGTGGCAATGTTTATCTGAAAGTCTCACAACTTGCCAACGTTTATTTTATAGACATATCACAACGGAGAAAAGTTATCCAATCTGCGGGGCGGAGAAAGAATCTATTAAACACCTGCTTTTTTATTGCCCCCCAATGCGTCAAGTTTGGGCTTTGTCCCTTATTCCTTTTTCTCCACTTCTCTTCCCGCGTCTCACTCTTTATGAGAACATTTATTTCCTATTTTGGAGAGCGAAAGAGATCGGGGCACCTGAAGAGGCTTTGCATTTATTCCCATAGAATATGTGGTTCCTTTGGAAGGCTCGAAATAGAATAATCTATGAAAAACATTAGGGACTCAGCCCAGGATATCCTGACACACGCTACTCAGGAAGCCTCTCTCGGGAATAAAGTAAATGACACACCAGAAGATGGGATAAGTGAAGCGCTCAGAAGGACTATAAACATGCCATCATCAACCATCAACGAACCGATAGGGAAGGTGTGCCAGGTTGATGGATCTTGGAGTGAAGGCGCAATTGTAAGCGGTTATGGCTGGGTGGTCATAGAGAGAGAACGCCGGCAATATTTTGGATACAAGAACACCCAGTCCAATTTATCATCCCTACATGCGGAGCTTGAAGCCCTATCTTGGGCAATGGAGTGCATGTTATCCTTATCCCAGGTGGAGATTTCCTTCGCAACCGATTGTATGCAATTCATTTCCATGGTATCTAGACCGGAGGACTGACCATCGTTTGCAGCAGAACTGGAAGATTTTAGCGCACTTAAATCGACTTTTCCAGTGTTTAAAATTTTCTATATTCCTCGTAATTTAAATGTATATGCGGATAGTCTAGCTGAAAAAGCTAGATCTCTGAACTATTTAGTTTCTCATGTAAGTACCACGGTTGTATCGCTTCCCCTAGAGGAAAGCATTTTACCAGACACTTAATATATGAGTTGGTTGACAAAAAGAAAATCAACTTTAGATCTCAAGAAGAAGACAAAGAATGTGTTAAGTTTAAGTTATGGTTATCATCAATGCATACATGGTCCTGTGGCTCCATCACCACTAAGGAAATTATAATTTATTAAGGAAAATTATGGTTATCACCAATGCACATAGTTAAGTAAATTATAAATCTCTTAACTCGATCTCAGACATTTGAGTTGAATCCTCACCATTTTACACGTGTAACTCATATAATTATTGTTATGAACCATTTAGTGGCTGCCATAACCAATAGCCCATTGGGC
>OVAN01013099.1:0-13143 GCA_900406275.1 Anastatica hierochuntica
ATTTGGTCTGTACCGGATGATTAACTCCCTAACCGGGTTAGGGACGTTACATATAAGTTAAACTCGATGACTAAGAGATTCAAGAGAGAATTGTGATTTACTTTTTGTGAAGTTTTCTAAATCAATAAGAAGACTAGTTTTTATAATTGTCTTCTTGTTTCTGAAACGTGTGAAGTCTTTGTGTTACAAACTTAAACTCAAGTGGTTCACGTGAAACAGAGACTGCAACGTAGAAATGAAACAAAGCAACAAAGGTTTCGGTTGCAGCTCCCTGAGAAATTAAGAAGTGATTATCCTAGTTCCAAAGCCTTCAACTTATAGTTTATTCATGCTTAATAATGTGTTGAACACGTTATTTGAGTTCAGAATCATATGATACCGAATGTAATTTTCACCGTTCAGTGTGTGTTAGGATTTACGATATTAACTATTAATACACAGTAAACATTCTTTTAGTTTTTATTTCTTTTAGATTAATTATATTCAATCACAAGTCTGAAGTGTTGTTGTGTTTAAATATGATGTTGATTTTGTTCTGCCTAGTGTATTTGATATTAACTATTGGTACAGTAAACACTTTTGCTTTTCTTTTATTTTTTGTTTTTTTTTTTAATTTTTATTTTTTGTATTCAATCAAAAGTCTGAAGTGTGAAGGTGTTTTAATATGAAAATGATGGATGTTTTTGTTCTTCGTAGTGTATTCGACATGGTCTATCATCTATCCCGTCTCAATGCACAGTCTTAAAAGGTACCTTTAAAACCCATGACTGTAAATTCAAATGATGATACTCATAAAGTTTATGAAGAGATTGTATCAACCCATCAGTATACTATTTTCACCTGTCATTAAAACAGGCATTTTGTATTACCTAGGAAACTTTTTGAAAGAGAGATTCTTGTCATTTACGTACGGAACTCTTTTTAATCAAAACTCAAAACCTAAAACAGTTTTCCTTTCTCTTAATGATATTCGTACTCCTCTTTCATGATGTAAGCAATAAAGCAACGATAGTTCTACTCCCATGAGTTCTCTTAGGCTCATTACTAAGGGCATGATTAACGCCACAGACGCTATATCTCTTTTTCCTAAAATTTATGGAAATTTTTTTAAATAAAAATAAATGATCCAATAACTAGTAGACATGTGTCTAACAACCTCTAAGAACCTGTCTCGTTTCTCCCTTAACTAAGAACCGTCTCTTTCTTTTCTCACTTTTTATTCATTATTTTATATTATTTTATTATTAAGAACCCATATTAAGGCCCGCGATAATCATGACATAATCACCACATACTTGTGCGTCTATACAAAATTAGGTATAGTTTTTGCGACAACTCCAATACTACCCCGCTACAACTACTTCTCGTGACCTTCTTTTTTGCCGCATGCTTGATGAAATATTTTGTAACGCCCGTTCTGAGGGAACCAGTGTTAACCAACCGGAACAACAAAACAATTCCGCAAAACCTCCAACTTGAACTTTAAGTCGCCGCTTCTAACACAAACCTATCAAAACATACCTGAAAAAGACAAAGATGGGAGGGACAAGAAGAGAGGGGTGAGTGACAGGGGAATCACTCAACGAGGGGGTGGATTGCTAAAGCACGCAAGTCCGCAGTCCCGACTTAGCAAATCAACACCGCCAAACTAGTCCTAGAAACATGCAGCAAACATGGCACCTAAAGCACCCAAAGAAAACACAGAATTGGTTCTAGACAGCTTCAGTGACTGCCGGCACCCTCCGAAGAGGCTTACACAACATAGGGTAAGTGCCTATACACACCGTCCAATGGACGCTTTATCGATCTAAGGGCTACGAACATCGATCGACTTAATGCCCGCAACCTACGCACACACGACTCCGAGAATACAGGGATTCTTCATCTGTACCCCACTTCAAGTCTTCTCCTACTATTCATCACACTTTATAACTACATCACACACTACAATCATCATGCGAAACAATCAATGGTGATATCATCTATTAACCCTAATTTCAATTTAACACGAAAGAAATCAATTCCCACAAGACTCAATCAGACTTGATTCATAGAGACTCAATCATGTTCTGGTGCAAGCCTAACGAGGAAGAAAACTAAGCCGAAAGAAAGCGGGGGATTTACGTGGTAGCTCCTCACCTTAGTCACATGGTAGATACACCTCTGAAATGTCTGACTGATGATCCTCCTTATGAGCTTAACCCCACGGAGATCATGCGTTATCCTTCTCATCCTACGCTGATCTTCCTTCTAGGAAAAGAACCTGAAACAGGAACCCGAATTTGATTTTAAAAGGGAACCTGCTAAAAAAGGAAACTTTCCATTTAAGGAAACCTTCCATAAATGGAAAGCTGCTTAAAAAGAAAACCTGCCCATAGAGGAAACTTTCCTAAAAAGGAAACATTCCAAATATGGAAACCTGCCATATTTGGAAACTTCCTAAAAAGGAAACCCGGGTAAGGGGCAAAATGGTAATTTTACATACCGAGTAAAACCGCGTTCTCGAGAACGTTTTCGGCGTCTGCAACTCTCTGCAATCCTCCAGAACCCTGAATTCGGAGCTCTTCTGCTTTCCTTTTGACGCGATCAGATTCGTTGCACAAACTTCTAGGACACGGTTCTCCACTCATATGAATCTGAAATCGGTTTTCCTTACACCGATGTATTCATATGAGTCTTCAAAACAATCCTACAAAATATCAGACCCGAATTCATCCATTTACCCCAACAAAACCAAATTACGAACAAACCAGCGAATTCTAGAAAATTGACAGATTCTCAGCCGAACAGAAACGAAGCTATTACTCAAAAACGAACCGTTGAATTGACGATCCGAACGGTATATTTGTATCCCTTGATGTCCTCTATCCAATGCCGCCGAGTTTGCTCCGATCAGGCTTGTATTGCTCTCGGAATCTTCTTTTGAATACTGACTGGTCGCGATTTCGAACTGAGCAGATAACCTTCAGTAAAACGACCATAACTCCTTCAGTACTAAACGAAATTGCAATCTACAAATTGGAAAATCTCGGTCAAGGAATCCTATACTTCTTGTGATAATTTCGCAGCCATTAGAGATGATTTGATTGGCTGTTTGCTTCTTTTCCCAAGACGTGTTGCGACTGATTCTGTAGAGATTGCACTAACTTTTCCTTTTTTCTTGATTTCTCTCTTCTCTCCCATTCCAAAGCACGAAAATTCTCTGGTTACTTGTTCTGGTGGCTGGCGAGGCTCAATCAAAAGGATTAGGGAATATGATTTGTTGATTAGTTTAAAATTGAGTTAAGAAAGAGAGGGATTGGGTAATTTTTGGTTTTTTTCTAATTGAACCGGATTTAATAAAATCGGGTATTACATATTTCTTACTCCTTCTTTTTTCTCTGTAACCCTCATTTAAGCTTCTTCTTGGTTTGTAAAAAATATCTGATAACTTCTGTTCATCAGCTCCCTTAAATAATCAATACAATAATCACACTTTTTATTTTTAATGTTTCTATTGAAAAAAAAATAAGGCACAAGAATGTTCTACTCCTTTTATTTAATCTCAAATAGAAGTTAAATAACTATCGAAAAGGAGTCGATGCACTAAAAAATTTAGTTTTCAGACACTAAAATCTGTTTTCGAGGATATCCTAATCCCTTAAATAGACTCTCTAAGTTGTGAATAACGTATGCAAACTGTAGAAAAGAGCGTTTGTGTATCAAAAACTTTGTATATTTCTGTGTGTGTTCACGTTCTTACAAGATGCATATATATACTTTAGGTTTAACCTAAACAAAATCCTACACAATATGGCCCAACACTTATACGTAACCCAATATTAGCCCAATACTCCCCCTCAAGTTGGAGCATGAAGGTTGACGATGCTCAACTTGGACACTAAACGGGTGAATTGTTGTTTGCCCAATGCTTAGATCAATAAATCGGCAAGTTGATCTCTTGTAAGAACATGAACCATTGAAATGAGACCATCTTGAACCGCATCACATACCGCATGACAATCAAACTCGACATGTTTTGTTCTTTCGTGAAATACCGGATTAGACGCAATGTGTATAGCAGCCTGACTATCACAAAAAAGACGAACTGGATCCTGTTGCGGATAACCAAGATCAGCAAGTAGTTGGCAAAGCCAAATTATCTCGTCTAAAGCTAATCGCTTAGAGTGATATTCAACTTTTGTCGATGATCGAGAAACGGTTTGCTGCTTCTTTGTCTTCCATGAAATCGAAGAACCTCCGAAAAACATAACATACACACTCAAAGAATGACGTGTAGTAGGACATGACGCCCAATCTTAGTCACAGTAAACCGTCAAAGATAAATTCGTGTCGGCTCGAAACATGATGCCCTATCCCGCGGTGGACTTGAGATAACGAACAACCCGAAGAGCGGCTTCCCAATGTGCTTCACGCAGAGTTTGCATGAATTGAGACAGGATGTGAACCGAATAGGACAGATCAGGATGAGTGATAAGAAGATAAATCAATCGACCTACCAATTGTCTATAGCGTGTGGCATCGGCAAGGAAGGGGCTTTGATCAGAACCCAAATGATGATTTTGTTCCATGGGAAACGTTTCAGGTTTAGATCCTAGAAGACTTGTCTCAGTAATAATATCAAGAGCATACTTTCTCTGCGTTAAGAAAATCCCTTCGACATTCTTGGCTACTTCAAGACCGAGAAAATGTTTCATTTTACCGAGATCCTTCATTCGAAAACACTCACTTAAATATTCCTTGAACTGCTTCAATGTCGCGAAATTGTTACCGCATATCAATAAATCATCCATATAAATCAAAACACGGATCTCGACTCCATCACGAGTATAAGTAAAGAGTGAATAATCAAAGTAAGACAGTACGAAGCCAAAGTCTTTCAACGCAGTAGTCAACTTAGAAAACCAACAACGCGGAGCCTGCTTAAGACCGTAAAGAGCCTTGCGTAAACGACAAACCTTGTTGGGATCCTGATAGCTCATGTTTTCACCCGAGATAACACTGGAAGTGCACAGATGTACATTGTAGTGGTTCGGGATCGAATCCACAGAGACCAAATGTAGCACGAAGAAATAAAATCAAACAGCGGGCTAAGGCTAAAAAGATGTCTTGTAGAGATAATGCAAAATCAAAAATAAGAAAGCACAGAAAACGCNATCCGTTGGCTTAAGAAGAATTGCTCATCTACAATTCTTTTAGGCATTTAAACATTCACCTTCCAGCAGTTAAACAACCAAAGATCAGAAACTAAGTGATCAATTCAGTTTCATGCATTACTATTAACAATAAATGAAGATCCATTAGATAATATCCCTAATCATATCAACAAATCATGAATCCCCTTTGTGAGAACCCTAAACCCAACGAACAGACTACTCACTCATAGATAGAGCAAAAACACAAAACAAATTGAGAGACATGATCGTATATTGCATAAGTAAAAGTAAATAAGGTTCCGAACGCTTCTTAATCGAAGAACTAAGATGCTTCTTCTCCCTAGGATACAAACTCAATCTCTATGCTCTCAAAGTCTCAAAAACTGCATTATGAATGGAAAAACTCGAGTCTAGGTCTTTTAGGATAAATCCGGTTCGAAATAAGTTTTGTCTGATTCTTCGTAAAATCGGTCCGCAAATCGGGACAGGGATCGAACGATCCATGTCTGGATCGGTCGATCTGTTTCCAAAATTCTGGGTATTTTTCAGCTTTGCACGAACACTTCCTCTGAGGCTTGAAATCCATCCAAAATGCTTCCTTTTCGCACATTCAAGCTCAGATCCTGTAAAAACAACAAAGAACACACAACCGTGCCAAAACAATCCAAATACATACTAAAAACCATAGATCTCGAATGAAAACCGTACTAAAAACCTACTAAAATACTAACACATCAAATCCGAATGCCTAAAACCCAATGGCAACTTCATATACACTTCTTCTTCAAGATCACCATGAAGAAAAGCATTCTATACATCCATCTGATGTACTTCCCAGTTTTCAGCCGCAACAATCTTGATGAGACTTCGGATGGTGATGACTTTTGAAACTGATGCAAATGTCTCCGAAAAATCCTCACCTTTGACTTGTTGATTCCCAAGAATAATTAGCGAGCCTTATAACGCTCAATCGTGCCATCAACATGATACTTAATTTTAAAAACCCATTGATTTCCGAGATCTTCTTTCCCTTTCAGGCAAATCGACAATATCCCAAGTATGAGTGATTTCCATAGCACCAACTTCAGTAGTCATTGAATCACACCATACTTTGTCTCTAAGAGCCTCCTTGTAGCTCTTTAGTTCAACGCCCGCAATGATGGCTGCCAAAAAAGCTTGATGCCCAGAGGAGAACAAAGCATCATAAATATAATGCTCATGGAGGTAAGGAGTGTTACATGGAAGCGTGAGAGGAGGATCTGATGTTTTGTCGGTTTGAATGGAGTGTGTATTATCGACGCAACTTACATTGTATAGCAAGTAATCCTCAAGCTTTTTTGGCGGAGCTCTAACCCGTTGTCTACGACCCATATCAAGTGGAGCTTGATCGGAATCCACAACCGGAAGTGCTGGTGGTGTTTCGATCGTAGGCGATGACTCCAAAACAGGAGACATGAGTGGCGTAGATGACTCCAAAACAGGAGACATGAGTGGCGTACATGATGCACTTGACGGAGATGCAACTTGAGGAGAAGCTCCCCCTGAAGATGACATAGGAGAATCTGAACTCCCCCTGTTGTGAAGAACTAATGCAAGAGGTGAGTCATCATCCTCAACATTGATAGCTTGCGGCTCAAGTAAAGGAGCACATGAAGACACATGCACGTTTTCTACTTGAGTTTGAAAAGAAAAAAAATTTCTTGGAAGAGCACATCCCGTGACACCAATAATTCATCCGCTTCTATGTCGTAAACACGCCACCCCTTTTTTCGAAAGGATAACCCATAAAAACACAACGTCTACTACGTGCGCCAAATTTATCTTTATCCCGAGATGAACGATGAACATAGCATAACGAACCGAACACTCAGAGATGGTCTTATGTTGGTGTCGACCCAAACAACACCTCGTGTGGAGAATGGTTATTAAGCACCGCGGTTGGAGTCAAGTTAATGACATGTGCCGCGGCAAGAACCGCCTCTCCCCAAAACTTGATAGGCAAACTAGATTGAAAGAGAAAAGACCTTGCTACATTCAAAATATGACGATGTTTGCGTTCCACTCGACGATTTTGTTGTGGTGTTGCAACGCAAGATGTTTGATGCATGATGCCTTTTTCGCGGAAGAAAGAAGCTAAACAAGTAAACTCACTACCATTATCACTCCTAATCGTCTTAACTGCTTTACCAAATTGTTTCTCAGAGTATGCGCAAATTTTTTGTAAGACTTGTCGAACTTCCGACTTGGCGATCAAAAGATGGATCCAAACAGAACGCGAGTGATCGTCCACAATTGTCAAAAAATATGAAGCAATGGATGTAGACGAGACCCGATATGGACCTCAAACATCAACAAGAATCAACTCAAAACATTCTTTTGTTCTATTCGAACTTTCAGAAAAAGAATCTCTAGCCTGCTTTGCTCTTAAAGAAACGTCACAAGGATTATTAGTTTACTGCGAAACACTCAAAAAAGGTAAAGTCGAAAATACTGAAAAAGATGGATGTCCCAATCGTTGATGCCATAGAGCTTGATCCAAAGTCGCATTCACTTTATAAGCACATACCGAAGCAACATCTGTCAGATAATACACACCGTCTCGTTCTTCACCGGCTCCAATCAGGGTCCTCGAAAAACGGTCATGTAACACGCACAATGTATCAGTAAACATTGCAAAACAATTCTTCATTTGTTTCAAGAGCTTAGAAACTGAGATAAGCGAGCAATTCAAATCTGGGACATAGAGCACGTTATAAAGCAAAATTTCACTAGACAATGGCATAGTTCCCATCGACGTTGACAAGGTTTTGCTACCGTCGGCAAACCCGACAGTACATGGTACTGTGTCCGTGAGATTAAGAATAGACGAGACATCTCCCGTCATATGGTGACATGCTCTCGTGTCAATGATCACATCTCCCTTAATCTTACCAGAAAGCTTATCGGGATTGCCTCCACCAGACTTAGCATTTGCCATTGCACCTATAGCTTTCCATTGCTCCGGCGTGAGTTCTGGAAAAATTGACGCGTTGCTCGCCGTCACATGTGCCACATTGGCTTGGCCTCGACCACGACCTGTCATCACTGAACCCAAACCTCTGCCTCCTCGATTCATTCCACGACCGCCACAACATGCAGCTCGTTCACTAACCCAATCTGGATAACCATTTAATTGCCAACAGTACGGCTTCTCATGACCCAACTTCCCGCAATGTGAGCACAACAAACAACTGCGGTCTCTACTTCTACCGCCACTACCCATCTGTGCTGCTTCATTCAGATCTCGTTTTAGACTCAACTGCATTACTTCATGACCAGGATCACGCCGAGCCCTAAAACCCACAACATCAGTTTGCGTCTCTCGTCTCTTTACCGTCTGCAGTCGCTGCTCTTCACGAACAACTCTCGAGTAACCATTGGCTAAGTCAGGAACCGGATCGACATCAATGATGGAGTTAATCACATTCCCAAAACGAGACACGTCAAGCCCCAACACAAATTGGTGAACCTGCTCCTCTTCTCTTTCTTTCGCATAGACCTCACTTGCTCCACAGGTGCACGGCGGTGGCTACTTGTATGCGTAAAGTTCATCCCATAATGCAACCAATTTTCCGTAGTACTTGATCACATGTTGTCCGTCTTGTCGACAAGAAACAATCTGTGAACGCAAGTGATGCACTTGTTCCTTGTTTCCCACAAAAAATCTTTCTTTCAACTTACTCCACAAGATTCGAGCTTCGGTAACAAATGACACAGAAGAACACACACGAAGAGAGATAGATGTTCGTAACCAACCGATCACCATAGAATTAACCGATGCCCAAGTCTCAAACTCAGGGTCAGTCACGACCGGTTTACCAATCGAACCATCGATAAAACCAATCTTCTTCTTGGCACGAAGAGCATTCAACATCTCCTAAGCCCATTCATTGTAATTATCACTAGTCAGTATCACCGACGTGATCATAGCACCCGTATTATCGGATGAGAACAGAGAGTATGGCCTGATCATGGCGAAATCACCACGCTGAATCACATCACCAGATTTTCCTTCTTTAACAGACATGGCTTATCGAAGCTTTGAAGAAGAAAAGAAACAAAAAGAGATCAACATTAAAAAAGAACCAAACAAATATCGATTCTCGCTATTAAACTAGGTTTAGGTTTGGCTCCGATACCATGTTAAGTTTCATGGGCTTCCAACTCAAAACCAATTGGCAATGAGTGGATTGGCCCATGTTACTTATATATTACTTAGGTCCCCATCATATTTTCGATGTGGGATATATCTTTACACGCCCCCTCGAGATAATGGTCCGTATAACCATTACTCTCGACATATCCCAGTATAGGATTAAATTCGGGTTAGATCGGCCGGACTAATTTCATGTCGGACCGATTTTGGTTCAAATTGATCGGGCCTCTTTTGATGGGCCGGATCGATTTTGGTTCGGTGGGGGCAGCGTGTGTTTAGGATCTGGACATTGATACAATGTTGAAAAGAGAGTATGTGTATCAAAGAATCTGTATATTTTTGTGTATGTTCACGTTCTTTCAAGATGCATATATATACTTTAGGTTTAACCTAAACACAATCCTACACAATATGGCCCAACACTTATACGTAACCCAATATTAGCCCAATACAAACTTATAATACCATAGAGAGGTAAGAGCTTTTCCATTGGGGGCTCTTAGAGGGGTTTTTAGCACAATTTTTAATTAAAAAAAAACAAAATGCTAAGAGTTCGTTCTTAAAATTCTTGTTTAAGAACCAACTCTTAACAAGGTTCTTCTCTTTTCTCTTTATCTCTCTCTCTCTTTCTCTCTCTCTTAAATTTTATTAATAATTTAATGTTAAGAACTTAAAATGGGATTCTCCCCGAATGAGGTGGTCTAAGTGAACGAATAAAGTTTTCATTTTTCACAAACAATTCAATGTCAAAGCAACAACACTCACCGAGGGAAAGCAAATCACAACCAAGATTGGGTTTTTTATGAGCTTACTCGCAAAAACAAGAATCTTCGAGTATTGATTTCCTCGCTCCACAAGTCTTATGCATTCTAGTGAAGCCTCAACACTGATAATCTGAATACTCATTTTCTTGTTGTAACCTCTCTGTTCTCTCTGTTTTACGCTTTCTTTCCAATATTCTCGGCATCTGCATGCATTTGTAGGTTTCAAAATTTTTGTTTATTCCTTCTCTTTTTTTGTTTTCTCCAAAAGATAGTCTAAAAATTTAAAGAAAAGCTCTAAAGACTATAATATATAATAATGAGATTGGTAGTATGTGTATACCTTCGTCGTAGTAAGTTACTAAGCTCGTCCAAGTGAACAACACCTTTACAAACACGAATCACCAACCTGATATTATATAAAAAAACCAACATCGTGATATTGAATGGGCGAAAAAACAGGGGTTAAGAAAAGAAACATGGAAGATTAATAGATTGCTCAAGCATCGGCAGTAGAGAATGAATCTAACCTCATATTGAGTTGGTTGTAGCTTGAGTGGAGCTCTCCCATGGTATCTGATTTTCAGTGTTTACCTCGTGGGGGAAAAAATAGAGCCAAAATTAGTGTTGATGGGGTTTGTGGTCATAGTGTTGCTTTAGAAGGAATCTAAAAAGCTTTACTTGGTCCTGAAGTCATAAAGCACACTCTACGACTATGGTAACTTTTCTCTTTTGGCCAATAGAGAGAAACATCTCGTCGGAGATGTCGATTCAAGGGATGATCATTGGCGATTAACCGCACGGTCCCATGATGGCCAATAAAGTTACGCTCTTTTGTTGCCGAGTTCCTGCGTGAAGCAAACAAGATGTTCACGCTACATGCTCTTTGTCAGTTCACGCTTCATGCTCTTTGTCAGCCCAACCACTCTGAGTATATGGTCTAGTTGCAAGATCTGCACTAAACATACTTTGGTCGTTGCCTCATCTGCACTAAGGACATTGAAGATGAAGACTCTTGTTAACAGCTTCCCAGACAAATCCAACTTTGTAACATATAATCTAAATCAATACCATTGTTGATGTCAAAAACAGTCATCTCAAAATTAACGTCCAAGATCGCAACTTTAATCAAACTTACTCGGAAACACGACCAACGTCTGGACTCGTCGTCGTCTAGACTTAACATCGACTAGACTTACCGTTGTCTAGACTTAACGTCGTCTAACCTTTCCATCATCTAAACTCATCGTCGTCTAGACTTAACGTCGTCTAGACTTATCGTCATCTAGATTCACCGTCGTCTAGACTTGCCATCGTCTAGACTTGCCGTTATCTAGACTCGCCGTCGTCTAGACTTACTGTCGTCTAGACCGCAAGCCAATTGGGGTCTAGACGATCTTTCAAAGAAGTCTATCCGTCCGCGAGAAACTAAAACATCTGAATGCTAAAGTTAGCATCAATGGCTTTCGGACAACTCTCACAAGGCCACATGATACAACCTTCGGAGCGATACGAAACCACCGAAAGCATCGGAGAACCGCGCCGTTTTGGAGAACTATCTAAACACCGACTGACTCCAAACCTACGAACGAGTCTTGGCACTGATTGACGACTGAACCAAAGGCTTGACTGGATGTTGATCGGAACCAAGACCGCAGGTCCATCTTGGCACCAAGACCTGGTCTTGGCACCGGTTGGTGCTAAGACGCAGACAATGTTCAGCCGTGTCCGTTGACTGAACCATGTCCTTTCCAATCGTCGTCTCCTTCGAATCGTCACTTGATCTTCTCTCGTTTCGTCTCGATTGGAGTTTCCGTCAAACCGTTGTAGTGATTATCGGAAGGATTCATCCTACTTACGGGATTTCGTATCGATTGTATAAAACGATGACGATTAACTTAAACACCGGAAGAGTCTAAAAGATTGGTCTTATCATTTCACAAACTATCACCGCATAGTCATACGAAGAACGATTTCTCCGAAAGGAATCGTAAAAGTCACTTAGCCGCGAAATGGCCCGAAAAGGCCCAAACCGCGTTAACAGTCCGCTTACGATTCAGGACGAAGATCGGCCCATTAACAATGACGATTTATCCAGATTTCACAATAAAGTCAAGATTCAAGATAAATATAGTAGATGGAGAAGATAAGGAAGGATCTTGAAAAAGGATATCTGTGAATCAAGGAAAAGGAATATTTCCACGAAGAGATAAGTACGAATCGAGGACGAAAAAGGAACGAGCCAAGCCCACGATGATCTATATAAAGGGTGCGAAGGATGATGAAAAGAATATACAACACAATTTTCGTCACCACAAACACTTAGAAAACTAGGATTCTTACTTTGTTTCGTTAGTGAGCTGCGTATCAACTAGGTTACGAGTCTACGCTATAGTTCTAGGGATTCGTCGCCAACAGTTCTTGCGGCCATGACTTAAACATCTGTTGCGTACGCTCAAACACGAATTCGAATAAGATCCCTTTACCTTTCTTCGTTAACTATGTCTTTCGATTATTGTTCTTCGTATTCGTGCATGTTTTGATCTACGATTTACTTTCGTATTCATACTCTTGGTACACCAAACCCAGGGAAAATTATGGTTTTGAAAAGCTTAACTACTGATAGCTCATGATTTCGCCCGAGAAAACATAGCAAGCACACAGAAGTACGTTGTAGTGGTTCAGGATCGAATCCACAAAGACCAAAGGTAGCACGAAGAATGTCACATCAAACAGCGGACTAAAGCGAAAAATGTCTTTTAAGAGATGTAATAAATCAAAATTAAGAAAGCAAAGTAAGTAAGCAAGCAAGAGCGGGGTTGTAATTCAATCAAAGAAGTGTTGGGCATTGGGTATTCTCAGGAAAACAATTCAGTGAAGATTCGAATTATAGATTTGGTAACAAGTTTAAAACCGTCTTGAACTCAAACACTAATATAGAACTGATGTACTTCCTTAGTATCAGATCCCTATGTATTACAAACCTCGAGACTAACTTCCGTTGACTCTCAGATTCTAATCATGCATTCTA
>OVAN01013101.1:0-13141 GCA_900406275.1 Anastatica hierochuntica
ACAGATCTAAAAGTCTATCTTTTCCTGTTCAGAGATCTTGGGTGCATCACTTAACCTTGTACATTATTGATGCAACAATCCTAACATAATAATTATTCTATAACAAACAAAAAGATAATCATACTAAAAAAGTTTAGATGGTTCTTTCACGATATATATACGCACATACTTTAGTTTTGACTTCACAACGGACGTCAAATTGTTGTTTCTTCACAAAGATGTGACCGACGATCTTGTGACAAAGTATACAAGGATATAGATATTTGTGTAACAAGTAATCTATTCCTAATCTTATTTGTGTTGATAAGTTCTAACTTTCCTAGAAAATAGAAATTTGTATCTATCTACGCTTTAGGGTTTGTGTATAAATACTGTCAATATGTGATGAATAAAACCAAGAGAGTTTTCTGTGTATCGACTTCTATATGGTATCAGAGCTCAGAAAAATCTTACAAAAAAAAACCTAAAAATCTCTTTCTCTTTTGTTTCACGATCTGTTTCTCGTTGAAGCAAAACCGTGTCGTCTTCTGTTGCTTGTTTTCCTTTTGAAAGCTTGCAAAAGTTCTCTGTGGTTTTGCTGCCAGAGAACCGTGTGTCTTTCTCTTGTTTAACGTTTTCTCTGTCTTGTAAAGCAGAGACTAGTTGTTGTTCTGTTTCAGGTACAGCTTAATCAATGGTTGAAGGGTTAAGCTCTGTTATTGAGACCTCGACAAGCAGATTCGGTCCGTCTCAGTCCATGGCAGGCGAAGATCCTGTCTTGTGTTCACCTTACGCTCTCTCTGCATCCGACAATCCTGGTTCATTGATCACTCCGGTGCTTCTCAATGGTGACAATTACATTGAGTGGTCTTCTGAGATGCTGAACTCGTTGCAGGCCAAACGAAAGTTGGGATTTATTAATGGATCCTTGAAGAAACCGGCTCTTGATGATCCTAAACATGAACTTTGATTAACAGTTAACTCTATGATTATAGGTTGGATCCGGTTCTCAATTGAACCGAAAGTCCGTTCCACTGTGAGTTACAATGTTGATGCTTGCTTGCTTTGGAATGATCTCAAACGGCGGTTCTCTGTAAGCAACAAAGTTCGTGTTGATCAATTAAAAACACAGCTGGCATCTTGTTGACAAGATGGGCAAAGTGTTCTGGAATATTATGGCTGTTTGTCCAAGCTGTGGGAAGACTTGCAAGCATCCAGACCGGTCATAGCTTGTACGTGTGAAGCGTCAAGTGACTTAGCTAAAGAGAGGGAGGAAGAGAAGGTTCATCAATTTGTCATGGGGTTGGATGATTCACGGTTTGGTGGTTTATGTACCTCTATAATTGGTACAGATCCTCTGCCAGACATTGGTGAAATCTACTCCAAAGTTGTTCATGAGGAACAAAGGCTTGAAGCTTCAAGAGCTCAAGAACAATAGCTCACTGCCGTTGGTTTTGTGGCTCGCCAGGATCAGCTTCTCTCCTCTCGTCGTGATGTGCCCGAGAATTCAATTCTCAAATCACGTACTTTGTTGTGTTCAAATTGTGGCAGGACAGGTCACGAAAAGCAAGCATGTTGGCAGTTGGTGGGTTTTCCTGACTGGTGGTCGGATCGTGGAAGAGGCAGAGGCCATGGTGGCCGAGGAAACAGTTCACGAGGTCGTGGTGCATCGTCTTCTTCCACTGCTCCTGTTGTCGCTCATGCCACTAGCTCAACACTTGTAGCTAACTCTTCGCCAATTCCAGATCTTACACCAGCACAGTGGAAAGCCTTGACTCAGCTAGTACAAGAGAAATCTGGTTCAACATCCTCTGATAAACTGTCTGGTAAGACTTGGTTTGGTGATGTGATTCTCGATATTGGTGCTTCTCATCATATGACCGGAGATCTATCTTTGCTAACCAGTATCGAGCCCATACCACCATGCTCCATTGGTTTCGCAAATGGCACGAAGACTTTTTCGATTAACATGGGTGTTTTTCGTTTATCTAACACCGTCTCCTTGCACAATATGTTATATGTTCCGTCTCTTAACTGCACTTTGATCTCTGTCTCAAAGATCTTGAAGCAAACCGGTTGTTTTGCGTTGTTTACTGATGCGATTTGTGTCTTACAGGACCGTTTTTCGAGGACTCTGATTGGAGCAGGTGAAGAGCGTGATGGGGTGTACTACTTGACAGATGTGGCTTCTGCAAAGATAAATGCAACTGTCAGTAGCTCAGATCCGATTTTGTGGCATCAGCGTTTGGGTCATCCGTCGTTTTCTGTGTTTTCGGGTTCAAGTTTTCCTTTTTCTTTGTCGAAAAATGCTAGTCATTGTGATGTGTGCTTTCGAGCTAAGCAAACTCGTGAGGTGTTTCATGAAAGTTCTAATAAAGCTGATGACATTTTTTCTTTAATACATGTTGATGTTTGGGGACCATATCGCATCCCCTCTTCTTGTGGAGCTGTCTATTTTCTCACAATTGTCGATGATTTTTCAAGAGCTGTTTGGACATATTTGTTGCTTGAAAAATCAGAAGTTCGTCGGGTTTTGAAAGAGTTTGTTAGTTATGCAGAGAAACAATTTGGGAAACAAGTACGCACGGTTCGTAGTGACAATGGTACAGAATTCATGTGTCTTAGTACTTACTTCCGTGAAAACGGTATTTTACATCAAACATCTTGCGTTGCGACTACACAACAAAATGGACGTGTGGAACGCAAACACCGTCACATCTTGAATGTGGCCAGAGCTTTGTTGTTTCAAGCAAGTATGCCTGTCAAGTTTTGGGGAGAAGCAATTTTAACAGCAGCCTATCTCATTAACCGTACACCAAACAAGCTTCATAATGGTCTCTCACCGTATGAGATCCTTCATGGCTCAAAACCTGATTTGAGTCAATTACGTGTGTTTGGTGCTGCGTATTACGCTCGAGTTCTGTCTAAATCACGAGATAAGTTTGCTCCCAGGAGTCGCTTATGTGTTTTTATCGGGTATCCGTTTGGTAAGAAAGCTTGGAGACTTTATGACATGGAGAGTAATGAGTTTTTTGATCTAGAGATGTCATTTTTCGCGAAGATGTGTTTCCATTTTCAGACCACGATATGTATCCTGTCTCTTCTGATCACGCTTCGCCAACTGCTTCCGGAGGTGATGTTGATTGGCTTCCTTGTTCTTCCTCTCCGGTCTTGGTCTCTGATGGTTTAGAAGCACAACAGCCAGCTGATCTTGTGCCAACAGAGACAGGTCACGTGGACAGGGGGAGCTCACGTAGCTCTATTTTACCAGAAACAGAAACAGAGACTTCATCCTTTCCTCCACAGGCTGCGGCAGAGCCTCTCGACACGTCAGTTGAGTCTTCGCCGGAACCAGTGATTTCTCCGACGTGTTCACCTGCTCAGTCATCTTCTCCGGCTGATTCCGACCATACACAGTCACCGGAACTTGGTCGGGGACACAGAAATCCAGTTCCGCCAGTGAAGCTTAATGACTACGTTATGTATAATGCTGTTACCACACACACTGCCCATCACGCTCCATCACCTTCTCCGCCTGAGTCTTCAACGGATCCAGGTTTGATACAATATCTTATCTCTCATTTTGTCTCCGACAATGTTTTCACTCCTTCCCATCGTGTGTTTCTTGCCGCAATAACGTCTAATACCGAACCAAAGCATTTTAAAGAAGCTGTGCAGGATCCAAGATGGAATAATTCGATGTATAAGGAGGTTGATGCACTTGAAGTTAGTCATACTTGGGACATATGTGACTTGCCGCCTGGAAAAGTGGCAATAGGCAGTCAATGGGTCTATCGAATTAAATATAATGCTGATGGTACAATTGAGCGTTTTAAATCTCGACTTGTTGTTCATGGTAATAATCAGATTGAGGGAGAAGACTATAATGAAACGTTTGCTCCGATTGTCAAAATGACAACGGTACGTAGTCTTCTTCGTCTCGCTGCTGGCAAGGATTGAAAACTTTACCAAATGGATGTTCATAACGCTTTTCTCCATGGTGATCTTGAGGAAGAAGTGTATATGAAACTTCCACCTGGTTTTCGCCACACACATCCAGGAAAGGTTTGCCGTCTTCGTAAGTCTCTGTATGGTCTAAGACAAGCTCCCAGATGTTGGTTTGCAAAGTTGTTTGACGCTTTGTTAAAGTTTGGTTTTTCTCAATCATACGAAGACTATTCTTTTTTCTCTTTGTCTCGCCAGGGCATTGAGATAAGAGTTCTTGTCTATGTCGATGATCTTCTCATTTCAGGGAATGATGAGTATATGCTCCAGAAGTTTAAAGAGTATCTTGGCAAATGTTTTCATATGAAAGATCTTGGAAAGCTCAAATACTTTTTGGGAATAGAAGTTAGTCGAGGACCTGAAGGTATATTCTTATCGCAACGGAAGTATGCCTTGGATATTGTTAATGAGTGTGGTTTACTTGCATCTCGACCGGCTTCTACTCCGTTAGAGCAAAATCATCACCTGCTGTTGTGGAGAGTCCGCTGCTTCCGGATCCCAAACCGTACCGCCGTCTTATTGGTCGTTTAATTTATTTGACTAATACAGGGCCCGAGTTGAGTTATTCGGTACATGTATTGTCCCAGTTTATGCAAACGCCTAAGGAGGCTCATTGGAAAGCTGCACTAAGGGTGGTTCGTTTTCTCAAAGGCACGCCGGGTCAAGGTATATTGTTGTCTTCATCTCCCGATTTGACACTTTCTGTTTTCTGTGATTCAGATTGGGCTGCATGTCCTTTGACCCGTCGATCTTTGAGTGCTTATGTGGTCATGATTGGTGGTTCTCCTATTTCTTGGAAAACCAAGAAACAAGATACTGTCTCACATTCTTCCGCAGAGGCTGAATACCGTGCTATGGCTGCGCCCTTACGGGAGATAAAATGGGTGCGAAAGCTGCTCAGAGATATGGGTGTTGAAGTGACGTCTCCAGCACAGTTTTATTGTGACAGTAAAGCTGCGATACATATTGCGGCCAATCCAGTTTTCCATGAGCGAACGAAGCATATTGAGTCGGACTGTCATTCGGTTCATGATGCAGTAAGGGATGGCATAATACAAACTCGACATGTTCGAACGGATAATCAAGTGGCGGACCTAATGACCAAAGCTCTTGGCCGGGATAAGTTTGTTTATTTATTGTCCAAGTTGGGCGTTCGTAACCTTCACGCTCCAACGTGAGGGGGAGTATACAAGGATATAGATACTTGTGTAACAAGTAATCTATTCCTAATCTTATTTGAGTTGATAAGTTCTAACTTTCCTAGAAAATAGGAATTTGTATCTATCTACGCTTTAGGGTTTGTGTATAAATACTGTCAATATGTGATGAATAAAACCAAGAGAGTTTTCTGTGTATCGACTTCTATACAAAGACAACATGAAACAAAAATGACACTTTAAACCTTCACAACTAGATTCATCAAAAATTTACTGCGTGTGTCTTGTAATCGAGTAAAGCTTTGTAACAATGAAACAAAGATCTTTGTTTCGTTGTTTCAAAGCTCTCAAACTCAAAAGATCTCTCTCTTTATTTCTTAAGCTCTCAAACTCAAAAGCTTTTCCTATAACTCACAAACCCTATCATTACTTGATGGGTGTAGTTTTATAGATAAAAGAAACTTATTCCTAATCCTACTAGGAAAACACAATTTCCTTTTTGCTTTAGATAACTCCTAAAACAATTAGTAAACAAAAAACTGAAACACTAAAGGATTAGGAACTCATTAACTTGTTTCACAAGCTTCGAGCTTATTCCAACATTCTCCCCCTTAAGCTTGAAGTCATTTACGCTATGTCTTGCACTCTAACGAGACCTCTCATCTCGTTGAACTTAATCCTTCCAAACACCTTTGTCAGAATATCAACCTTTTGTTCATTCTCTGGAACATGTATCACTTCAATTTGTTTATTCTCAACACACTCCCAAATAAAGTGATATATTTTGTGTATGTGTTTTATTCGCCCATGAAATATTGGATTCTTAGTGAGTGCTATCGTAGACTTATTATCAATCTGAATTATCACCTTTCGATACGTTTCCCCTGAAATTTCTCCAAGAACTTCTTGAAGCCATACCACATGTTTGGCTCCTTCTGTTGCAGTCATAAACTCAGCTTCGCAAGAGGATAAAGCCATTGTTTTTTGCTTTTGCGAGCACCAAATAATTGAGTTATCATTCAGGTAGAAGATGTGGACAGTAGTGCTTCTTCCATCATCCATATCTACATTGAGAGAACTATCACAATACCCAATCAACTCCACTTCTCTTGCTCGCTTATACGTGATGTCGTAGGTTAATGTACCTCGTAGGTATCTTAGGATATGTTTCAAAGCAGCACCATGAGAATTCTTCGGTTCTTGCATGTACCTGCTGACAACTCCAACACTGAAAGAAAGGTTTGGACGAGTATGGAGCAAGTACCGTACACATATTATGCTTCTTCTTTATTTCTTCTCGTCAACAGAAATTTCTTCTTGAGCCTTTGATAATTTCATGTTCGAACCCATAGGTATGTGCAAAGGATTGCATTATCCATTCTGAGTTCTTCCAAGACTTTTTGGCATATCGTTCTTTCTTTAGTGTAATACCTTCTTCATGCTAACATACTTCAATATCCTAGTAATTCATAAGTTTAACGAGATCACTCATCTCGAACTTAGTAGCCATCTCCACTTTGAACTCGTTTATCATCTCCAGATTTGAACTTGTAAGAAGAAAATCTCTTCTCGTCGATATAGCGATGGTTCTTTGGCGCATCTAGTGAACTTTAGTCTCTAGGAATCTTGTTGAGTTCATCATTCCAGGCTCTAGGCACTTGCCTAAATCCATAGAGCGTCTTGGACAGTCTGTATACTTTGTCCTCACTTCCTTTTATCACGTATCCTTCAGGTTGATTAACATAAACTTCTTCGTTTAAATCACCATGGAGAAATGCAGTTTGTACATCTAAATGATGCACTTCCAACCATTTAAAGCTGCTAGAGCTATGATGAGATGAACTGTTTCGGTTCGTGCGACTGGTGCAAAGACTTCGTCAAAGTCTATCTCATGCCTTATTTGCAGGACTATATATGCCAGTTTGTTCATTCTCTTTACCCTTTATCTGAATTTCTTTCTTATGTTCATCTTTCTGAAACATATCTTTGTTTTATCAATTACATTCTCTTAAGTTATGAACCTTTAAACTTTCATGAGGCAAAGATAATCAAAGAGTGGTGTGATGTTATGGATGTGGAGTATGATTCTCTGGAAGGTCTTGACACTTGGGATGTTTGCTCTCTGCCTGAAGGAAAGAAAACAATTGGGTGTAAATGGGTTTACAAGCTCAAATTACATGTTGATAGTAGTCTTGAGATATACAAAGCAAGGCTTGTTGCTAAGTGCTACACTCGATAGGGTGAAATATATTATGTGGAAAATTTTCCCCCTGTAGCTAAGATGGTGACTCTAAAAGCTATTTTGGCCTTGACAGCTATATCTATATATGGATTTTCCACCAGAATATGTTGCAAGAAAGGGGGACAATCTTCCATACAATGTTGTCCTTCGATTGAACAAATCAATATATGGTTTAAAACACGCTTCACGCCAATGGTTTCTGAAGTTTTCTACTACTCTGGTGAATTTTGGTTTTCAGAGATCAATGAAGATCACACATTATTTCTCTGTACTTCTGATGACAATTTCATCTTCGTGCTTGTGTACGTAGATGATATTTTCATTGCTACCACAGTTGATGCAGCCATCTCTGACCTTGTGACCAAGCTCAAGGAGTGTTTTAAGTTGAGAGATTTGGGTCAACCTAAATATTTTCTAGGTCTGAAAATTGTAAGATCAGCTTCAGGGATATCTGTTTGTCAACATAAGTTTGTTCTGGAGTTGTTATCTGATGCAAGTCTCATGGGATGTAAGCCATCTTCCATTCCCATGGATCCTAGTTTCAAAATGTCTGCTGGTGAATGAGAATTATTGCTTGAAGGAGAGTCTTATAGACGCTTGCTTGGAAAGCTGATGTACCTTACCATTACACGGCTAGAAATTTGTTTTACTGTGAACGAACTCTGACAATACTCATTTGCTCCAAGGAAACCTCATCTTCACGCAGCTCACAAAGTCTTGCATTATCTCAAAGGTACCGTAGGCCAGGGTCTCTTTTATCCAGCAGATGACGATTGTCAGATCAAGGCATTTTGTGATTTTGATTGGGCACAATGTCCTGATAGACGAAGGTCAGTTTCTGGCTCTTGCATTTTCATTGGTGACTCACTTGTCTCTTGGAAAGCAAAGAAACAACATGTGGTTTCACATTCTTCTACAGAGGTAGAATATATATCTATGATACTGCTAGAAAAGTTGTTTGGCTATCTCGGATGATGAAGGATCTTCATGTACCTTCACCAGCAACTCATGTTCTCTACTATGATAGCACAACAACTTTGCATATCGCTAGGGGTGGACCCACATATATGTTACCTGTGGCACGTGCCACATACTGTTTAAAAAAAAATTAAAGCATATATATATAATCCACATGATTCTTATTTAAAAAAAATGGGCTCAAGTGCTCGACGTGGACTCTTTAAAAAACATGGACTTATTCTAAAGACTATTAGTAATAAAGTATTACAATTAGTAAATTAAAGATTAGGTTAATTGTATCGATATTAGTTTAGATTTTGAAAAAAAAATCGATCAAATTCGTCTTTTTCATCTCTTTTGACCTTTTCCAATTTTTTTTTTGATCGATCACTGTGATATTATTTTTCTCAAATAATCGACAAGGTAAAGAGTTATAAACACTTTTTGTCAATTACTTTTCATTAAGCAACATATATTTGTTTATGATTTCTAAAAATTAGAAATATTGTTCAGTTAATTTATGTATTATGAACTAACACTTTTTTATTCAGGTTTTCAATGGAAAAATATTTTAAAAGAAATTCTGAATCGATGTCAACTAGTGATCTGGAAAATTTGCCATCAGATCCTGGAGATAGAAAAGGGATATTGGATTATCATCCTAATGAAAGAGACGAGGTGAGACACAAATATTTGATTAGAGGTCCTTGTCAGCCTCGTGGTCATAAATTTCTTAAAACTGCGTGTGGAAATAAATTCAGAAGATTCAATCCATCTTGGTTTGATCTCTATGGTGATTGGTTAGAATAGAATGTGAAGAAAAACAAAGCTTTTTGTTTGTTTTGTTACTTATTCAGAGACTACACTGAAAATAAAGGTGGGAGTGATGAATTTGTAACAAAAGGCTTTGATACCTAGAAAAATCCAAAGAGGCTAGCTGATTATGTGAGATTGGTGAACAATTTTCACAATAATGCCTTGAAGATTGCTGATAATCTAATGAGGCAATGTCGGTTAATTGTTCATGGTTTTTTTAAGCAGGATGACGCGATAAAAAATGAACATAAGATCAAATTGAATGCTTCAATTGATTCTTGTAGATTTTTACTACATCAAGGGTTACCTTTTAGAGGTCATGATGAATCAGAGGAATCAACTAATAATGGGAATTTTTTAGAGCTTATGAAATATACTGCAAAGCAAAATGAGCTTGTGAATAAGGTTGTGTTGGAGAATGCTCCAAAAAATAATCAAATGGTGTCTCCTAAAATCTAGAAAGATATTGTTCATTGCTTTGCGGAGGAAGTTATTGAATATATTATTCAAGAAGTTGATCATGATGTGTTTTGTTTACTGGTAGATGAATCTGCAAATGTTTCTGATAAAAAGCAAATGGTTGTGATTTTTCGTTTTGTTGACAAAAATGGGATAGTAAAGAAATATTTGTTGGTCTGATTCATGTTGCGGAAACATCTTCTTCATATCTGAAATCTTCGATTGATTCTTTGTTTGCTAAGCATGGATTGAGTATGAAAATGTTAAGAGGACAAGGTTATGATGGAGCAAGTAACATGAAAGGTGAACTCAATGGGTTGAGAGCTCTGATTTTGAGAGAGAATAGTTCTGCATATTATATTCACTATTTTGCTCATCAACTTTAGTTGGTTATTGTGGCAGTTGCAAAAAAAAAATTTGAAGTCAAAGACTTTTTCGATATGATTTCGACCTTGTTAAATGTGGTTGGAGCTTCTTGCAAGAGAAAAAAAATAAGATTCGAGAAGACCATCGTGCGAGAGTTGAGGCAGGAACCAGTCAAGGCGAGATAAAGACAGGGAAAGGATTGAATCAAGAGATTTCACTTCAAAGGCCTGGTAATACTCGTTGGCGTTTTCACTACAAAACTTTGTTATGGTTGGTTGATCTATTTCCCACTATCATTAATGTGCTTGAGTATATTGAAAGTGAAGGGACTGACATCACCAAAAGGCATCAAGCTAATGGTCTTCTCAAATACTTTCACACTTTTGACTTCGTGTTCTATTTACAGCTGATGCTACTTCTTCTTGGACTCACAAATAATTTATCAATGGCACTACAAAGGAAAGATCAAAACATTTTAAATGTTGTATCTCTAGTGAAATCTACCAAACAACAATTGTGCAAGGTCAGAGACAATGGATGGGATTCTATTATCGGTAAAGTTTCTTCCTTTTGTGAGAAGCACGACACTGAATTGGTTAATATGGAAGATGAATTTATGAATCCAAAGAAGCCAAGAAGAAAAACCAACATAACCAACTTGCATCATTATCAGGTGGAATGTTTTTACGTGCTACTGGATATGGAAATTCAAGAGTTTAATGATCGTTTTGATGAGGTAAATACTGAACTACTTGGTTGCATTGCATCTTGAGCCCCGCTGATTCATTTCATCAGCTTGATCAGTTGAAAGTTATGAGATAGTCTAAGTTTTATCCAGATGATTTTAGTCCTGTCGAGCGAATATCTCTTGAGCGTCAACTTGGTCTTTACATCGATAATATCCGTGAAGATGAAAGATTTGCTAATCTCAATAGTCTGGGAGATCTTGCACGTGTGATGACAGAGACAAGAAAACATCTTTCACATCCTCAGGTTTATCAACTTTTAAAGTTAGTTTTGACTTTACCTATAGCCACCGCTTCAGTGGAAAGATGTTTTTCTGCGATGAGTATAGTGAAGACTATCTTGCGTAACCGGATGAGTGATCAGTTTTTAAACGATTGTTTAATCTGTTTTGTTGAGAAGGAATTATTTGATGAAGTGACTAACGATGCAGTGATGGAAAGGTTTCCGAATATGGGAGAACGTAGAATAAATTTGTAGGATTTATTTTAAGTTTTTTATATCATTTTTTAAATAAATTATTTTATGTTATTGTGCTCCGGGTTAAAAATGTTTATGGGTCCGCCCCTGCATATCACTAAGAATCTTGTATTTCACGAGAGAACAAAGCACATTGAGTCTCAATGTCACTCAATCCCTGAGAAGATTGAAGCTGGTGAGATCAAAACCCTTCATGTGAGATTTGAGAATAAATTGGTTGATGCATTCACTAAACCATTGTATCCTACTCTCTTCAACAAGTTCATGTCCAAGATGAATCTTATTAACATATTAACGCTATCTTGAGAGAGACTATCAATGTATATAGTTCATTTCTATATTTGTACAGAGGAGATAGTCAACGTAGTCAAACATAATACTTGTATAAATACAGAATTTTGTACAGATGAAGTAATTATTGAAGAATCGTTTTTATAATAACAAACTTTATGATAAAGTGATCATAGAGTTGGACGACCTTTGGTCATGGCATCAAATCATAACTAGATTGTTCTTCTTGTTATAATTTACTTCACTTTTCCTTACAGTGATTTTGCTATGTCAAGGATCTTTGCTATGTCAAAGATCCGTAGGCCAACCAGTTTTCAAACATTGGAATTTTTTCACTCTTTTATGGTCAAATGAGATACCTTTTTTTGAGAGTTTAGGGGTTCTTACCTTATTTTAAATTAATAAATAAATTCTAAAAATTTTTAGTGGATTCTAATTATTTTTTTATTATTGCAAGAATTCCAAATGAGGTTCTTAAATTTTTTTTTTTTTTGTAATTAACCAAACTTCGGATCCTCGGATCGGTATTTGAAATTTTAAAAAGATCCTAAACGGATCCAAAACTCGAAAAATCATAAAAAACCAAAAAAGAAACCGAAAAATAAAAAACCCCGAAAAAACCGAACCAAAACCGATCCGAAAATGTAGTTTTGACAAAAAAAAAGCCTAGACATTCGGATCTGAAGATCGGTTCTTGAAATTTTAAACGGATCCGAAACCCGAGAAATAATAAAAAAACCAAAAAAGAAACCGAAAAAACCTGAAAAAACCGAACCAGAACCGATCCGAAAATGAAGTAGTTTTGACAAAAAAAGCCTGGCATTCGGATCCTCGGATCGGTTCTTGAAAATTTAAACGGATCCGAAACGTGTCCGAAACCCGAAAAATTATAAAAAACAAAAAAAAGAAACAGAAAAACAAAAAAAACCCGAAAAACCGAACCGGAACCTATTCGAAAATGAAGTAGTTTTGACCAAAAAAGAAGCCTGGGCATTCGGATCATCGAATCGGTTCTTGAAATTTTAAACGGATCCGTTTTGGATTCAAAACCCGAAAAATCATAAAAAACCAATAACAAAACCAAAAAAACAAAAAAAAACCGAGAAAACCGAACTGAAACCGATCCGAAAATGAAGTAGTTTTGACCAAAAAAACTAAGAAATCAAGCTAAGAGTCGACTCTTGCAACTCTTAGCTAAGAGTCGACTCTTAGCTANAGTCGACTCTTAGCATAATGTTTTTTTTTCTTTTTTTTAATTAAAAAATGGGTTAAGAAACCTTAAGATCCCTCCGATAAACATGCCCTTAAGCCTCTTAACATCTGCGTCTTTTCTTCACTAAAACTTGGAGTTAACTAAGCCAAAATAAATAAATTTCCTTAATCTTTTTTAGGCCTGGGCTTTCGGGTATACGGTTCGGTTCTGACCCGGAACCGATCGGTACCGATTATTCGGTTCCTAAGATTTATTACCCAATCGATACTTTATAATTTTCGGTTTCGGTTTGGTTCTTATCGATTCCAGTTCGGATCGGTTCTATATTAGAGGAACCGGGAATTACCCAAATTAATCGGTTCTTAATCGGTTTCGGGTATTATGATGGCTCAGGTTTTCACCCAAGAAATCACTGCAAGCGTACAGTTA
>OVAN01013102.1:2641-13141 GCA_900406275.1 Anastatica hierochuntica
CTACGTCTCTGGGGCTAGGATTCAACCCAGCAAGATCCACTATAACTCTGAGCTCAAGAACAGTTACCACAAAGAAGATGATCTCTCTCAATCTCTCATCGTCTCTCACCTTTAGCTACTGATCTTGATCTTATATCCCTAACAACCAAACCCAATCCTCTCATAGAAACTGAGAATTGAATTTAACCGGGACAAAACCAAGTCTATGCTAAACCAGAGCTAACCAATAATCTCAACATTAATACCTGAGACTATTAAACCAATAGCTAACCAAAGAGTAATTACCCCTTGATAATACTCTTCCTCCTAAACTATGACTAGAGCTGAAACACATTTTACAAGTTTTTAACTTGTGCAATTGCTTGAGTTAGAAGCAAATGAAGGAGCCGAATATAGCTAATTGAATGAGAAGAAGACGATAGTTAAAAATGAAGAGCATAGTCATGTCGCAGAAAGACAACAAATTATGCAGCTCTTCCATGTCTGCAATATCTATATAATCCACATGACATTTTTTATCTACTTTTGAAAGGTGATAAACCGATCAAATCTACATGGAAGTAGAGCAAAGATCCTATAATGGTTAAGGTTGTTATAAACAAAATCTAGCACAAGTAGGTAACGCAACTCCAACGCGAACTAGCGAATAACGTAACTCCACTGCAAACTAGCTGTCGGTTTGGATCTCAGTCCAAACAGATTGGTCTTGGGCCGACATCTAAAGCCCATTTCGAAAAGAAAGGCTTTGAGAGAAGAAGCCCAAGTTCATGGCTTCTCTTATTTGATTAATACAAAGAGTATTAATGAAGAGAAACAGAGAAGTGGGAAGGTGTTAGTTACAACAAAAAGCTAACAGAAAAAACAGAGAGAGAGATCGAAGAACAGAGAAGCTGAAGGAAGAAGAAGATGGCCATTGATGCAAGCTTTCTTCACAAGAGTCTTCAAGCAGCTTAGGTGTTGATCTCTCCACTTCTCTATCTTCTTCTAGTATTGTGAATCCTTGTTGTAATCCTAGAAACACAAGAACACTACAAGATTAGTGTGTGTAACATCCGATTACATAGTGAAGTTTGAGAGGAGAGGCTCTCACGAGATGTACCAGCGTTGCTGGGAACTCGTTAAATCGATTGGTGCATAATACATTAGATCAATCAAGTGATTCAATCAATAGAGTCAAAGTAAGCAATCAACGATCAAGTCTCAACAAGTGGTATCAGAGCATCAGACATCGATTGCAAAGTAAAGGAAGGAGATAGAGGTTCAGGGATCTTATCTGTGACCACAGTTATTTCTGCGTAAGATCAAGATTTGATTCAAGATCAGGAAGCATCAATCATCTCAGAAGCATCTTCTTGTGTCCATCTTCTGTTGCGTGGTTCTTCTTCAGGTTCTTTATGCAAAAGAAGAAGAAAATCTTATTCTGATTAAAGGATGGATCCTACACCGGGAAAGTTTGAAATGGAGAAGTTTGATGGAAAAGGGGATTTTGGACTATGGAAATAAAAGCTATTGGGTCAACTGGAGATTCAAGGATTATTTTCAATCTTACAAGAAGAGACTACTTCTACAACTGAAAAGGGAAAAGAGGTATCAAGGGATCGACCAAAACCAGATCCAAGAAGAGATGAAAAGGATCTAAGGGTAAGAAGCTTGTTTCGTACATGCTTGAGTGATCCTATCTTGAGAAAGATAATGAATGAGAAGACAACTCTAGGCATCTGGAAAGCTCTAGAGCGTGACTATCAAACAAAGTCTCTTCCTAATCGTATCTACCTTAAGAAGAAATTCTCCTGTTACAAGATGGAAGAGGACAAATCCATTGAAGAAAATGTTGACATATTTCTCAAACTAATAACAGATCTTGCAAGCATACAAGTTTCTATTCCTGATGAAGATCAAGCCATACAGATCTTATCAGGTCTTCCACCGTTGTATGAACCATTGGTTCATACACTTCAGTGTGGCAGTGGGAAGGATACACTCACTGTGAGTGAAGTTGTTACTGCAGCTTACTCTAAAGAAGCAGAACTAAGGCAAAAGGGCTTGTTGATTAAAGGAAGAAATCAATCTGAGGGTCTTTATGTTGAAGCCAGGGGCAGATAAAAAAAGAGACAAAAAAGGCAACAATAAAAACTCAAAGCAGAATGACAGGTCTAAGAGCAAAGGAAGATCTAAGTTAAAGCCTAGATTCAACAAAGCAAATAAGAGTGAGTGTTTTATCTGTGGGAAGAATGATCATTGGAAGAGAGATTGTCCTGACAGAGGACAGAAAGGTACAAACTCAGCCAATTTAGTAGCAGAAGTCAAGGAACCTATGGTTCTCACGGTGAGTACTGAAACTTCTAGAAAAGAATGGGTATTGGACTCAGGATGTACTTTTCATATCACCCCAGATAAAGAGGTTCTGTTTGACTTTAAAGAAGTTGAAGGTGGACGAGTATTGATGGCTAATGATACCTACAGTGAGGTAAAAGGCATTGGGAAAATCAGGATAATAAATCCTGATAACTCTGTGGTAATTCTTACTGATGTGAGATACATGCCCCAAATGGGTAGGAACCTAATTTCCTATGGAATTTTGGAGAAGTCATGATGCAAATATGAAGGTGGGGACTTTGTCATAACATTCTACAAAGATGGAAAAAGAGTCATCTCTGGAAAATATCAGAATGGATTGTATTACCTTCATGGGACAGTGGTCAAAGGTGAAGCAAATGTGTCAATGTCTGTACAGGAAAAAACAGATGACACTCTAAACTTGGACACATGAGCTCAAAGAATATGCAGATTCTGGTCAAAGATGGTTATCTACAGAAATCAGAAGCTGGAGAGCTAAGATTCTGTGAGAGTTTTGTTCTTGGAAAGTCACATAAACAAAGCTTTCCAAAGGCCAAACATTTGACAAAGAAAGTATTGGACTATGTCCATTCAGACTTGTGGGGTTCACCATCAAATCCAGAAAGCTTGGGTGGGTGTAAGTACTTTGTAAGTTTCATTGATGATTTTTCAAAGAAGGTTTGGGTCTATTTCTTGAAGTCAAAAGATGAAGCATTTTAGAAATTCAAGGAATGGAAAGAAGCAGTTGAAACTCAGAAAGGAAAGAAAGTCAAGTGTCTTAGAACAGACAATGGTCTAGAGTTCTGCAATTTGCAGTTTGACAATTTCTGCAAAGAGGCTGGAATTAAGAGACATAGAACCTGTACTTATACACCAAAACAGAATGGTGTATCAGAAAGGATGAATAGAACCATTATGGACATGGTGAGAAGTATGCAGGCTGAAACAGGGCTAGGAAAAAGGGTTTTGGGCAGAAACCACTTCCACTGCAGTCTATTTGATAAATAAAACACCGAATTCAATCAGTGAATTCAAACTGCCAGAAGAGGTATGGTCAGAGAGTAAACCAGACTTGACACACCTAAGGATGTTTGGCAGCACAACCTATGTTCATATGGTTCAGGAAAAGACCAGTCCTAGAGAAGTTAAAGGCATATTTGTTGGATATCCTTTTGGTACAAAAGGATACAGGGTTTGGATACCAGAAGAAGGCAAATGTGTTACAAGCAGGAATGTAGTGTTCCATGAGGATACAAGCACATGCTCATCTATTGATCATATGCCAAAAATTGATCAAGCTCTAGACAAAGGAAAAGGGAAATCCAGAAAGAGAGTTACTTTCAGTTCAGAGTTGATTAAGGGACCAACTTCTATAGGAGAATCTTCCACACAAGGTGGAGATTCATCCTCAGACAGCAGTGAAGAGGAATCCGGTGAAACTGAAGAAACAGAAGCAGAACAGAGTTCTGGGGTTCAAGGACATACATGGAGCTTAGATGACTATCTACTAGCAAGGGATAGAGACAGAAAACAAAACATAAGGCCACCTTCAAGATATGAAGATGGTGACTTTGTTTCCTATGCTCTGTCTGCAGCAGAAGATCTGGAAATTGAAGAGCCTAAGTCATACAGTGAAGCTATGATGAGCAAGAAGAGAAAGATGTGGGGAAATGCTGCAGATGAGGAAATGGTATCTCTATGGAAGAATCACACTTGGGATCTTATAGATAAACCAGACAAACAGAAACTGGTTGGGTGTAAGTGGATATTCAAAATCAAACCCGGAATACCAGGTGTTGAAGACATGAGATATAAGGCCAGGCTGGTTGTAAAGGGCTTTTCTCAGAAGGAGGGAATAAACTACAATGAGATTTTTTCTCCTGTAGTAAAACACGTCTACCAGACTTATGTTTTCTATTGTAGTCAATAAAGACTATGAGCTGGAGCAGCTGGATGTGAAGACAACCTTCTTACATGGAAATTTAGAAGAGAGAATTCTGATGGAACAACTAGAGGGTTTCATCAAGAAAGGTGATGAGAACAAAGTCTGTTTGCTATGAAAGTCACTGTATGGATTAAAGCAGGCTCCTAGACAGTGGAACCTAAGGTTTGATGGGTTCATGAAGAAGGTTGGCTTTCATAAGAGCTCATGTGATCCTTGTGTATATATGAGAGAGATTCTCACAGATAGAGAGATCTACTTACTTCTCTATGTGGATGACATGTTAATTGCTTCAGGAAATTTAGAAGTAATTACAGAGCTCAAAGGCAGTTTGAGCAGGGAATTTGAGATGAAGGACATGGGAAAAGCCTCTAGGATACTTGGTATGGACATTACCAGAGACAAACATAAGGGAATTCTTGTGTTGTCACAAAGCAAATATTTTGAGAAGGTACTTAAGAGTTTTTGGTATGTTTGAAGCAAAGTCTGTGGTTACACCAACAACTTCACATTTTAAGCTAAGAAGTTTAACCTCAGAAGAACAGCCTGAGGAGCTGCAGCACATGAGGGATGTACCCTATGCCAGTGCTGTGGGGAGTCTCATGTATGCAATGGTGCGATCTAGGCCAGATCTTGGTTTTGCACTGGGGTTAATAAGTAGATTTATGACTAATCCTAGCAGGGAGCATCGGTCAGCAGTTAAGTGGGTGATGAGATATTTGAGAGGTGCTTATACTCAGAATTTAACTTTTACAAAGAATTCTGATTCAGGTATAGAAGGCTTCTCAGATTCAGACTATGCTACTGACTTAGATAGAAGAAGGTCAGTCACTGGTTTTGCTTTCAAAGTTGGTGGAAACATAATGTCATGGAAATCATTTATGCAATCAGTGGTGGCACTTTCAACCATTGAAGTAGAGTATATGGCTTTAGGGGAAGCTGCTAAAGAAGCAGTGTGGTTGAAAGGGATATGTTCAGAACTAGGATTTAGTCAAGGAAGTGTAAAACTTCACCGTGACTCACAGAGTGCAATAGCACTAGCTAAAAACATAGTGCATCATGAAAGGACAAAGCATGTGGATATTAAGTTTCATTTCATTAGAGATCTAGTTGCTAATGGAGATGTAGTCCTATGCAAGATTCATACAAAGAATAATCAGCTGATTTTTTAACAAAGACGGTACCTGGTAATAAGTTCCAGCTATGCTGTGAACTTCTGAATGTGCGTCATCTCTAGGTATCTCCTCGCAAGTATTTCTCAGTCTCGGGTCATGTTTCAAAAGAATGAAGACATGGTTAGAAATCGGTACTTGCAAGATCTTGCTATTGATATAGTAAAGAAAGGGTAAGAGGAGTTACCTGTGAGAAATGAAGCATGAGAAGTACGCTTGTGTTTCAGGTGGAGTAACTGAGGAAAAAGCAAGTCATGAGGTTAAATCGTGTATTTGGGTAATGTCTCAACAATTTTCTTTGAAAAGAAAAGGAAGAAAGAGGGTAACCTGGTAGATTTGAAGATCTGGAGTTGTGTGTTGATCCTTCCTGGATGCATGCAAGGTCAGAAGCTAGAAGGTACTGGCTAAGTTGGAGCTTATGCTAAGTAAGGATCTACCGGAAAGGGAAGAGAGAAAGAGGCTCAAATACTGCTGAGAATCGTGACAAGATGGAGGAAGATCTTAAAGAATTTTTCTTCAGAAGGATAAGTGTTATCGGCTAGGGTTTCAGAATCGAAAATGGGAGAGAAGACAATGAGTTTGGTCTGAGACAAAAAGGTGGAGATTTGTTGGTTTGGATCTCAACCCAAACAGATTGGTCTTGGGCCAACATCTAAAGCCCATTTCGAAAAGAAAGGCTTTGAGAGAAGAAGCCCAAGTTCATGGCTTTTCTTATTTGATTAATACAACGAGTATTAATAAAGAGAAACAGAGAAGAGGGAAGGTGTTAGTTACAACAAAAAGCTAACAGAAAAAACAAAGAGAGAGATCGAAGAACAGAGAAGCTGAAGGAAGAAGAAGATTGCCATTGATGCAAGCTTTCTTCACAAGAGTCTTCAAGCAGCTTAGGTGTTGATCTCTCCACTTCTCTATCTTCTTCTAGTATTGCGAATCCTTGTTGTAATCCTAGAAACACAAGAACACTACAAGATTAGTGTGTGTAATATCCGATTACATAGTGAAGTTTGAGAAGAGATTCTCTCACGAGATGTACCAGCGTTACTGGGAACTCGTTAAATCGATTGGTGCATAATACATTAGATCAATCAAGTGATTCAATCAATAGAGTCAAAGTAAGCAATCAACGATCAAGTCTCAACACTAGCGATGAACCTGCAGTGGTATCTCTATCTTCAAGGTGCAAACATAGGTGCATTCTTGACACAAAGAAAACCTCAAAAAATTGTAAAGTTACTCAAATTTTTCGTTTGTTCGTGGAGGTATAAAAACCATTGAGACGAAAGGGAGTTTCTATTGAGAAAGAGAAATTCAAGATTGACGGTTAAGGAAAGGGAGGAATTGTACTTGAAATGGGATTTGCGAGTGTGTTAGAGGTGAGTTTATCACTCCTCCTAACATGCCATGTCCACTATGAAAGGCTTTGGGCTCGAAGCCGAGATCAAGATCTCGGGGCCTAACACCTCGACGACAACGCTACGGCCCGGAACAAACGAGGCCCATCAGGCGGAAGGCAACGTCATCGTACGACTCGACATTTAATGCAGTATGGGAGCGTTGCAGACCTCAGAGGTGACACGCGACCTATCTCGGGGACAACGTCTCCTTCGCCTGCTGATGTCGTAGCTCTCCTCTCTAACCTAATCCATAGGGTCGATTCGCTCGCCCAGACGACAAACGCACGATTCGAGGCGCTTACCGCATCGCCAAGTTTCTATCGAACCACCAGCGAGCCTCGTGCTACGACCCCAAGAAACACCCCTGGAGAATTCCTACCAAATCTGCAACGAAACCTTTTTGCGGAGACACCAACACAGCGAACTGCACGGTCGGCACCCCTGGCGACCAACTACCTCGAAGCTCCACCAAGCGCAGCCGATTGTCGGCATCCTATCCTTGACGGTCACCTCGAGCGTAACCCCGATACCTTCGCACGAGCAAGTGTCGAGAAAGACAGAGAACTCGAACTCATGCGACAGCACCTACGCGACATAAATTCTCGAGTCCACCAAGGAGTAAGCTCCGCGCCAGAAATTGACCGAGTCATCAGAGAAGCACAGATGGTCCCGTTCACTGGCCGAATCACGCGCTTCCACATCCCCCTCTTAGGCAAAGTACGAATACTGAAGTACGACGGGACCACCGATCCAAGCCAGCATCTTACTAGCTTTAGCCTCATGATGGGACGAGCCCACTTCATCCCCGATGAACGCGACGTCGGCTACTGCTAGCTGTTCGCCGAGAACCTCGAAGGAATTGCACTACGAGGTTCTCTCGGCTCAAGGCTAACTCGATCTATAACTTCCACCAGCTCTCTACTGTGTTCTTGAAGCATCACTCGATTTTTTATTCAACAGAGCCACTCCACCGCCAACCTCTGGGCTATATTGCAAGGTCCCAAAGAAAGCTTGCGGGATTTCATAGCACGATTTAAGGACGTTGCCTCTCGAATCACCGTCACAGACGAGGCAGCCCTTCCGGCCCTCCACAACGGATTATGGTACGAATCCGCCTTTCGCGACGACTTGAATATCAACAGGCCGCAAACGCTAGAAGATGCGCTTCACTGTGCTACACTCTTCAATGAGGTAGAGGAGGACAAAATGGCGCTAGCCAAGAAGCACGCCAGCACACGCTCCAAGGATAAAGCCAAAGCGAAATCCCACCGAGATGACCGAAGTGACGAATACGACGAATCGCGCCAGCACTACGACACCGAATACGCCAAAGAGCTCAAAAACAAGAAAACATCCGTCAACTACGTGGGGAAAAACCAGAATCAACAGTCAAACGGGCCGAAGCAATTGCGAGCATCGAAAGTTGACATGAGCAAGTATTGCGCCTTTCACAACCGCAACGACCTTATATCGAGAAATGCCAACACCTTAAGGAACTCCTGCTCAAGAAGTACAATGAAGGCGAAATCTCCATACCGCCTCGCGGAGAGAATAAGAAGAAAAATACATGGCACCGAACTGATCACGCCGAACCGGGACAACATTCGCAACTCCAACACCAGGTCAACGCGAATCAGAACCCAGCTTGCCAACAAGTTATCTACGACACCCCGAAAAGAGATAGGGTCGAAGAATGCTCGGCCGACGCACCCCCAGCGCCGCGAAAGCGCATCAACATGATCATGGGAGGTCTCCTCGATAGTAACGACTCGTTGAGATCGATCAAGAAGCATCAGCGAAAAATGGTTGCCGCGATCAAGTGGACAAGAATCAATGACCCATCTGGTTTCATCGATAAGGAGATTACGTTCATCGAACACGATGCAGAGATAGTCCATCGCCCTCACAACGACCCTCTCGTTATCAAACTCTTAATCGCGGACTGCGAAGTCACCTAAGTTATGATCGATATGGGGAGTTTCGTCGACCTAATCTTCAAAGACACGTTGCAAAAATGGACTTAAAGGATTACATAATCAAGCCCTCTAGAAAACCGCTCACGTGCTTCAACGACGACACCACTATGTCCGAGGGTATGATAAAGCTCCTGGTTCATTTAGGGGGGGGGGTGACTAAGCTCACGAAGTTTGTGATCATCGATACGCCGACAATCTACAATGTCATCATGGCGACGCCTTGGATCCACGCTATGGAAGCAATCCTATCCACTTATCACCAATGTCTCAAGTTTCCAAGCCCTATCGGAACACAAACTATCCGAGGTGACGAGGGCATGTCAAGAACGTGTTTCATAGCCGAACTCAAACTCTGCCGTTCATGCATCATCTCGACATCCGTCGACCCGCCCGAACTACCCCAGATATCGGAACCTCCAGCAACAGTCACCTAAACCTCCAAGGAAGAGGCACCAAAACTAGACAAAGTCCTCCAAGTAAACACCAATACCAGCAACATCACACGCTCTGTTGGCATTGGCGCTAACCTCAAAACCTCGGTGCACGACGAACTTGTTGGATTCCTCAAACAGAACTCCTATACCTTCGCATGGTCTACCAGCGACATGCCTGGAATCGACCCAAGCATCGCCTGTCACAAGCTTAACGTCGACACAACTTTCAAAACCATCAAGCAGAAACGGTGTAAGCTCGGCCCAGAACGTGCCCAGGCAGTAAATGACGAAGTCGATCGCCTCATGCAAGCATGTTCGATTGACGTGGTCAAATATCCAGAATGGTTGGCCAACCCCGTGGTGGTCAAAAAGAAGAACGACAAATGGAGAGTCTGCGTCGATTTCACTGATCTGAACAAAGCCTACCCGAAAGACAGCTTCCCACTCCCGCACATCGTTAGAATCATCGAAGCAACAACCGACAACGAAATTCTTTCTTTTATGGACGTCTTTTCGGGATACGACCAGATAATGATGCATCCTGATGATCGAGATAAGACATCTTTCATCATAGATCGCAGAACCTACTGCTACAGGGTAATGCCCTTCGGGCTAAAAAATGTTGGTGCAACCTATCAGCGCCTCGTCAATCGCATATCTGCTGATCAGCTGGGCCGCACAATGGAAGTTTACATCGATGATATGCACGTCAAATCGCTTGTCGCCAAAGATCATGTCGACCACCTGCGTGCCTATTTTGCCACACTCAACCAGTACAATATGAAGCTGAACCCCGCCAAGTGTACCTTCGCAGTCACCTCGAGTGAATTCCTAGGATATATGGTCACGCAACGCGAGATCGAGGCCAACCCTTAGCAGATAACAACAATCACCAAACTGCCATCACCACAGAACACCAGAGAGGTGCAACGGCTAACGAGTCGCATCGCCGCACTCAACTATTTCATCTCATGATCAACCGATAAATGCTTGCCTTTCTACCAACTCCTTCGGGGAACAAACGCTTCGAATGGGATGACAAATGCGAAGACGCTTTCAAACAACTCAAGGTGTACCTCTCGACCGCACTAATCCTAGCCAAACCTCTCGACCAAGAGACCCTATACTTATACATCGCCATCTCAACAGTCACGGTCAGGGGTGTCTGTTGCGCGTTTGTTTAAAGGAAACAAATGGCAACGAAGCTTTAAATTTATAAAAGCCCGTTTCCTAACAATCACACAA
>OVAN01013103.1:0-13140 GCA_900406275.1 Anastatica hierochuntica
AAATGTAAAATTTCTTTTCTTTTTAAGTGTATTTCTGTAAATTAATCTTGTTTAATACTCCATATGTTTCTAAAAGGTTGATTTTTTGGATTTTCACACATATTAAAACTATGATGGGTGTTTACTATTAAATCTATTATTCCTCCAAAACACTTTCCAATCAATCAATAATATTCAATCAATTAATCAGTTATCGTTTTTTTAAAAAATTACAACTTATTAATATTGATAAGTGCATATAAAACCTAAAAAATCAATTTTTGTGGATAAAGAAAAAAATCTAAGAAAATCAAATATTTTAGCAGGAGAGAGTAGAGAATTTATGGATGAAACTAATTAATCAAAACTAGTCATCGTCCTCGTTTCCTTTGTAGTTTTTATTGATTTGGTAAAGCCAGTTGTTTAGTTTAACGAAAATTTTGATTTCATGCGTATTATTTACTTCTTCTTTTTTCAATTTAACAAAAAAAAATCTTCGTTTTTTAAGTTACTACTTACTAGCGTGATTTTATTTGAATAAAGTAGTATTTCTTAATCAAACTAAAGTTTTTTTTTGTTAAATAAAAAAAACTAGAGTTATATATTAATTTAACAAATACGTAGTTATATTTGTAAGAGATAGAGATAGATATATATTTGGGTAGATTTGCCAAATGGTCAAAAAAGCATTATTTAAGCTTATGGTCATCCCATACTTTTTATGTAAAAATAAAAACAAATTCAAGGGGCAATTTGTCTATTTTGCTCCTAATTTGGTTGCTTCTTTTTTTCATACTTTTACCCCTCTAAACTTTAAATAGATTCATAGATTTATACATATATTGAAGCAAAATTGTAATTATACAAAAAGTAGATTATTTTTCTATATAATGTATTTTGAATTTTTCAAAACAAATATATATATATTGCAAATAGTCGCAAATCATTATAAATTGTACGGCAAAAGACTATTTTTATGTAGTCTACTATTTTTGGCGTGCTTATAAATTGCACAAATAACCAATTCTCAAGGAAAAAAAAAGAATAAAAATTTATTCATATATAACTATTACATAGACAAATATCAAGAAAAAGGATAAAATCTTAATATATGTAGAAAAACAAATTTAGGGAGGAGTACATAATAAGAAAAAATTTCAAATGAAAATGAAAAAGAATAATATGATATGCAAAAAAAGATATCACAAAATAAAGTCTTGGAAAGAAATATTTAATTTAAAAAAAAACTAAATGGAAATGAAAAAAGTATTATGATACGCAAAAAATAGTTTGACCATTTGTAGTCTAGCTGATACAGGCAGATTATGTGGCATGTGTTGTTATTAAAATTAAAAATAAAACAAGTGGGTCCAGAGGTGTAATGACATTTATACACATTATACACACTTGATTTTTTTTTATGACCATTTATCTAAATAATTTTTTGTGATTATGCCACCTAATTTCTTATATTTTTTAATTGTTATTTGAATATGCTTGTGTAAAAATCTAACAAAAAGAGAAGCAAAAAAGAAAAGCAGTGAATTTAATGGAGAAGAAAATGTGAGTGTTTGACTTGTGCCCGTGAAGCACAACGACCATGATCCCAGTAGAGATGCTTTACCTTAGCCACTTCATAGATTTTAATCTCACACTTTCTCACACCCACCTCGTTGACTTTTCTTTAGTTTTTTTTGTTCCACCTAAATAATTAACAAACTAACCATTTGAATTTTTTTTGGAGTAATTTTTCTTTTTTGTTCCTCACTCTACAAAACTTCAAACGGCTCTACAGATTTATACGTATATCGAAACAAAATTGTAAATACACGAAAAAAAGTAGATTTTTTCCCCTACCTAACGTATCTTGAATTTTTCGAAACGGATCTGTATTTTTCAAGTATACGGAAATTGGTGGAACGTATAAGAAGTTGTATGCTATTTAAATAGAAAGTTTACTTACGTAGTATGTTTACTTTTTATAAAAATATAGCTTCCATATAAACGAAAACATATTATTTAAAAACTGAAAGTTCTTACTATATAAGGGAATGAATGTGAAGCTTAAGCCACTCCCACAATTTCTAAACCGTATGATCAACTATAATAGTAAAAATATGGTTCGACGAAAACACTAGTTAGACTTGCTATTTGAGATAGTATAAACAGTACGACATTGATTGTCTATTTAAATAGACTGTCTATTTTCGCGTGCCTATTAATTTCACAAATAACCAAAAAACAAGGGGGAAATGTGATTGTGATTCAGGATTTTATTTGGTAATGGCAAGAGTATCATAGAACAAACATTTTGAGAAGGAGCGATCTAAAAAAAACTTGAAAGAAGAGCAAACTATGTTAAACGGTAAATATACCGCCTATCTGTTACAACATGTCTATGAACAGAAAATGACAAAATCGTCATAGAAAAAAAGAACAGTTGAAAAGAAAAGAAAAAAACCCCCAATGGCTATTTACTTAATTTTGGGTGGTCAACTGGTCAGTTGACCTAATTTCCCTTTTTTGTTTTCAACAGTGATATAAGGACAAATATAAGGCTTCACCGTCGCGGTTCGGACAAGAAATCAAAGTACTCTTGATAAAATACAAATAGTCTCGTGTAAATAGATACAAGTCTCCATACATAAATAGCAGCACAAGTAACATATTGTCATTGCTAAGTATCAGTGCTAAGTGGTGCTTAGCAGTGGCAACACCGTCAAATACTAAACAATAGGATACACCTTGAGCCCAAGCAAGGACGCAAGACCTCGAATTTATAAAAAAGTTAAACTTAAAACATCATTTTTTTTGATAATGGGTTTTCAATTAAATTCAAAAGAGGAGAAAATTACAAGGTCGAGCCCAGTGTTGCAAAGCCTTTTATGGCTTGAAAGTTACACTTAAGAAAAAACCAAATTAAATCAAGTCAAGTAATGAGCTCATTGAAGCGTGACCAGATCGACGGTTGGAGATTTATGTGGGAGAGTAGGGTTTCTGCCGCCACTGTCATCTTGCCGTCGAGAGCCACCGCTGTAAGAGACGAGAAGCTAACAGTGGGTTCTTTTCACGGAGGCTTAAAGCCTTGTCCCTGATTAGTCTGTCAATTTTTCCGAGAAGAAAAATGGCTGTCTGAGAAGATTGTTGATGAATACGAGTGTTCCGTTCAGTCTAGAGGAAATAAATCGCTAATTGCCATGATAGAAGAGTAAGGATCTTGCTCAATCTATCACCTTGAGAGGAGATGAGATCTTGCACGGTCCGATTCCATTCCGTTGTTCTGGAGATACCACATCTTCTAAATAGCTCTAACCAAACAAATTGACTAAAGGAACAAGTGAAGAAGATATGATCTTGCGATTCATCCTCCACTCTGCAGAGGACGCATAGAGGGATGACATGTATACCCCAATGAAGCACTCGGTCGTGTGTAGGACATCTGTTTAGGATAACTAACCAAGCCAGGAACCTGTGTTTCGAGACGCCCACTTTAGTGCATATGATATTGTGCCAGCTAACCTGCAGCTCATGAGGCCTGATGTTGGAGTAGATACAGCCTGTGGAGTGGTTTCCTTTTCTTTCACCGGGAATACACCAGACATAAGTGTCTGGCTCATCAGATAGAGTAGTTTTTATGAGCTCGATTTTGACTAGTAGTTGTTTATCTGATCGTGCTGCAGGGATTGACCATGAGGTTCCATTCCATAGGTCGGATATGGTTGTATCCCTTGGTATACCAACCTGCCATGGCCCCTCTGAGAGGAGGAAGTCTTTAAGCCTGCCAAACTTGCTTTAATTGTGTTCTCAGAAACTACATGTGGTGTCATTCCCCACTTTTAAGGTTAGCCATGTATAGACCTCTTCTTTTATGCGTAGAAGCTTATTGACCAGCCATGAATGTTTCTGTTTTGGTTTAGTGATCCAGAAGTTCCCAATCTGACCTGACAAGATTTCCTTTCGAAACCAAGCAACCTATACTGATCCTGATCGGAAAAAACAGAATCCAGATAAGCTTTAACATGGTGGATTTGTTCAAGTACAACAGGTTCTTTAAGCCTAACCCCCCTTCCTCTTTACTTAGTGTCACAGATGACCAGGAAACTCTAGCTTAGTGATGTGCTTCTAATGTTCCCTTCCATAGAAAAACACTAGAAAGGAACTCAATTGAAGTTATACACTTTTTAGGGAGCATGAAAGTAGAACACCAAAAGTTAGAGATTCCTGAGATAACAGAAGTCAGTAACTGTAACCTTCCGGCAAAAGATAGGGACCTAGCTGACCATGACTTTAGTCTTGATTTAGCCTTTTGCAGGAGAGGAGCGCAATATGAAATGGTTAGCTCTTTTGTGCAGAGAGGGACTCCTAGGTACCTGATGGGAATAGAGCCATGAGGTATGCCTGTTGTCTCTTGGATTTCATCTATTTCTGGAAGCGAGAGGCCTGAGGAGAAGAAGGTTTATTTTGGAATGCTTCCTGCCAGCCCATATATTGCTTCAAACTCTTTCAGAATAGCAAGAATATTCTCAACCGACCGTAGAGATCCATCGGAGAAGATCAATAGATCATCCGCAAAACAAAGGTGGGTTAGGTTTGTACTCTCGCATTTTTCATGATAGTTGAATCTTCCTTCTGAATCTCCTTTGTTTAACATCTTTGACAGGGCATTCATAGCAATAACAAAGAGGTAAGGGGAGAGTGGGTCTTCTTGCCTCAACCCCCTTTTCCCTTTAAAGTAATACATCATATTCCCATAGTAAGCTAAGGAGTAAGAAGGAGTGCATACACAACCCTTTAGCCACCTTAAAAATACTTCTGGAACCTTAATGCTTCTAAGGCAGCTGAAGAGAAATTTCCACATCAGGGAATCAAAAGCTTTGGCGATGTCAACTTTCAAGGTGACTTTCTTTTTCCCCTTGTTCCTCTGGTAACCACTTACGATATCAACAGCTAGTAAAGTTTTCCCCACAAGTAGTCTTCCTTGGACAAATGCAGACTGGTTTGGAAGAATGAAGTCTGGTAGAATTTTCTTTAGCCTTGAAATCAGTAAATTTGAAACAGGTTCATAAACTGTGTTGCAACAGGAAATGGGCCTGAAGTCATAAATGAGGGAAGCTCCTGGTCTCTTGGGGATGAGCGTGAGGATAGTAGAGTTGGTAGAAGTGGGCATCAAGGGGCAAGAGAACGAGGGGAGAAAGTCTGGACTGAGAATTTCCTTGAAGTGTGAAAGAGTGAGGGAACTCATTTCCAGGGGGTCAATTATGGCTTGACCAGAAGGTAGAGTAAACATCCTGATTGGGTTGAATGAGTTTCTGGTTTCAGTGATTCAGTGGAAATAAGTGGTGTTCTGGTCTCACTCCTTTAGCCATTGAATTCTCAAACGTTGCTTATAGTATGACTCCTCTACTTGTCTTAGTCCATCTAGCTTTATTTTCAGGTCTTTTTCTTGCTGGTAGAGCTGAGTGGTAGGAGAGGCTAAAGCCTGAACCTGCACAGAATGTAAAAGCTGGTTAGTGTCTCTCACTCTGATTTGAATGTTTGAGAAATTCTCTCTGCTCAGGGTTTTGAGATCTTTTTTTAATGATTTTCTGTTTGACACTCAGTGAAGCCAAGCAAGGTCTCTGTTGACATGCACTTCTAGCTTGAATCCAGGTAGCCTCAAGAGTTGGGAGGAAGTTTGGATGGTTGGTGAAAAAAATTAAAAAGTTTGAAAGGTTTGGTACCCGCTAAAGGCAAAGGGCTTGAAAGGTTTAGAAAGCTAGGGGTGTGATCAGACAATCTGGGGGGGAGGAAGTTAGAAAAACTGATGGGGTAAGAAACTAGCCAAGGAACATTAACTAACACACGATCAAGCTTTTTTGAGATAGGGTTGGAAGGCTGCTTATTGGTCCAGGTGTAGTAGCTACCATGAAACCTGAGATCAGAGAGTTCAAATTGAGAGAAAGTGTCCTTCAGCTCAAGCATTGATCTGGTGAGACTATTGGCAGCTGGGGATGAGTGTTCGGCAAAGTGAGTGACTTGATTAAAGGCACTCCCTACCACCCATGGTTGCTACTCCAAAGCAAGATTTTCTCTCAGATTTATCAATTCACACCAGAGATCAGTTCTTTCAGCCTCTGAGTTGGAAGCATACACAGCAGATAAGTAGAACTTATGCCCTCCATCTATTGTCACCTCACAAGTTACTTGCTATTTTGATTGACAGAGTAGAGATATGGTTGCAGGGACTTTCCAGATTAGGACGATTCAACCATCTTCATCTGACTGGTGGTTGGAGAGGTAAGACCATCCAGGGCACACTGAGCTCATAACTTGGTTCAAGTTTTGTTCTTTTATGTGACTTTCTAGAATAACACCAAAAAGAGGCTTGTGGCAACAAAGCCAGTCCGCAAAAAGTATGTGCTTGTCCTTTTCATTAAGACCACATATATTCCAAAAGAAGCCTTGTATATACATAATTACCAAAAGGGGGAGGATAGCACTTAGATGTCGCCTCTGGAACCCTCCTGGGAGGGGAGGTTCCCTAAAGGCTGAGTTTGGTCCGGGTTAGGAAGGTTTTCTTGAAGAGTAGAAGGGTGAGGACGATCTGAGGGCAAAGGTTGGGATTCTGATATAAGTAGGAGGGATGAGAAAGGGTTAAGTGTTTGATGGGGTTGGCTTTTTCTGGTTGGGGAGCCTTTGGCTGGTTTTTTGCGTTTTTGGGCTTTATTATTTGAGTTTCTGGGAAGGGAAGAAAAAGGTTTAGAGCCTTGGACCGGGTTGTCTGAAGCTGCTTGGGTGATGTGGTTTTGGACTTCCTTAGTAGAGGCTTGTGAAGAGCCAGAGGGTAGGGAGCTTGGTTCTAAGGAAGGGAGGGAAGAGGAGCTAGCTCCTAGGTCTGTGGTCTTTGCCGAAGCAGTGGCATCTTTCTAGGAGACTGCTGAGTCAAAAGAGGACTTTTCTTTTCCTTTTCCTTTCTGGTTTTGGTTGTTTTCAGGTAAGGAAGAGGATTTTCTGGTCCAGGATGGAGGTAACTGGGGGCAGTATCTCAGGACATGCCCTAGTTCTTTGCAGTGGGAGCAGGTTGGGGGAACCCAAGGGTAAGATACTTCAACATTAACTATTTCTCCATCCTCTTTCTCAACCTCGACAGATGAGGGTAGAGGCTTAGTGAGGTTCACCTCAACTTTAACATGAGCTTCATTAACATTTACCATTCTCAGAGTGAAGTCATCGACTTCGATTGGTTCTCCTACCAGACCAGCCACAAGACTAAGACCCTTTTGATGCCTGAGGTTGAAAGGTACGCCCCCAAGGTGAGCCCAAATTGGAATTGCTTCCATATCCGAGGTAGAGTTGGATGCAGAATTATAGGGCCCCACTAGGGACATACATTCTCCTATATACCATAACTTTTTCTCTAGGATTTGAGTCCTAAGAGTGTCATTTGGTATCCTTACTAACATAGACCTCGATAAAGTGTTTAGGTGGATTTCAAGACGTCTTCCTTTGCTCCACATGTGACTAAAGACATTGTGGATGTGGGAGTATGGAGGCGGCCTACCTTTGAATCTGTAGACAATAAATTGTCTGTGTATGTCATCCCCTTCTTCAAAGACAGAGTTGAGAATGAGAATTTTTGGAGAGATAGTCGCTGGGGCAATTCTTTCCAGTTTCCTACTAGTGGAGCTCCTTAACTGGTCTGCCCAAGTCTTAATTAGTAGGTTGGTTTACAGCAGAAGGGGATTGTTGTTGGGGTAAGGGCTGGGTAGTATGGGGAAGTTGAGTTTGGTGAGGGAGGTTTGGTACTCCCTGCTCTAAGTTTGGGGTTTTGAGGAGGGGTGGAAAATCAATAGCGAGAGTGGGAGGAAATAGGCTTTTAGAAGGGAGGATGGAGTTTGGCAAGGTGCTGGTAGAGTCTGAGAGAGGGCTGAGACCACTCCCTGCCACTGGTGGTTGGTGAGGAAGGGAGGTGAAGATGAAAGGGGTTGAGGTTGTAAAAGCAAGGGGGTGGGAGAGGAGTAATGAGATCCAAAAGAAACACTGATGGATCCAGTTGCAGGTGAAGTATTTGTTGGATTCCTCTTTTCCAGATTAGGGATTTGATGAACAATGTTTTGTTGAGTAACAGTAGTCATAGGACCTGAAGCAGCCTATATAGTGGGGATCTTCACCACAACTGGTGTGGAGACATGATGAGCCTTCAAGGCTAGTACAACATTTGAGAAATTTTGGGCAGAAGGAGAGGTTGGAGAGGAAGGTGGAGATGGGGAACGATGCTTATTTGGGAGAGGGGGAAAATTTGAGAGATTGGCTAGATGAAGAGGCTCGGGGGTTTTGGAGGGAGGGGTGGCGGCGACAACGAGGGACTGCCTAAGGCTGACGGAGCTGGATTGAAGAGGGGAGCGCGGTCGTGAGAGAACCAGGGGTTCGTCATGTTTTTTACCTTATTTGCAAAGAAACAAAAAAAAAATTCAAATGGGGGTATGATTTAAAACCGTATATTTCTTTTGAAAAATACAATCCAATCTATTTTTTTCCATTGCCATTTTCAATAAATATTTAAAAGCACTTTGGATACACCATCAATTACTCAACAATTCATATAGACATAACAAAAAAAATGGAAAGAAGAGACATCTTTTACCCGATAACGTAGATTTGAACCAATAAAATACACCAAGTGCTCAATAGTAAAGTTCACGTTGTATAACCCAACAAAATATGTTCCAATGAACTTTACCATAACTTGCTCTAACATGGATGAACGTATTTAAATGGTCAGGTTTGACATTTAACATTAATTTTCCACAGTAGAGTTCATTATCAAATGCTCCACGACAGGATTCATCACGAATTACTTTAGAATTGACCTCTCCAACAAATGTTTAACGTAGAGTACAAGAAATGCTCAACAGAAAATTTTAAAAGAAGTACCAATTCCTACCCAAACAATTGTTTAAAGGAGTATCGCTGAAGTCCAGATTCAAAAATTATTTACCATCATGGCAAATACCATAAGCAGAATTGTTCAACATTTGGAGAATCCAAACATGTGTTAATTTAATGAAATACATCAAATGATTCAAGTGATGAAAATCAGTAGGAGTGTTCCATCTGGATATCGGTTCGATTTCGGTACAGCTTTTTCAATTTTTCGGTTAGTAAAAATTTGTTACCATATTGTAGCCATATCTACTTTAGTTTGGTTCGATTTGGATACATTCGGTTTTTGGTTTATTCAGTGTTAAACAAAAACTATAAATGTGTGTTATTTAATTTTAAAATTTTGAATGTTGAACTTTGTTTTTGGTAAAAATGATAATTATAACATAGATAATAATAACAGCTTTGTCCTAAACTAAAAAGTAGTAGGAAAAGCGAGTTAGCCAATTCCCCACGAAACTTTGATATAAAGCTAATTTCCCATATTTTCAAATTTAAATTCCTATTTCCCCACAATTCTATAGTTCGAAACCTAATTATCCACGAAGGTTGGTTGAGACAGGTTTAAACGGTTACTATTTTCGACTTAACCATAAGTTGTTATTAATTAAACAAAAACTGGATTGAACCCTATTTAGACCCAATTAAGACCCGCAAATACCCAAATTATATAGTTTCCCCAAATTGAAGAACCCTATAAACCCAGAAAAAAAATCAGAAACCTAAATCGAAGGAGAATCCCAACGAAGCAGAGTAAATCAATGGCTCTAATCAACATAGGTGTTCAAGAATATGGTCATTTAGACGAAGAAGCTCATGAACGTGAGGACTTTTATATCGAGCAACTTTTGAAAGAATTCGAAGATGAACTTTCGATTCGTCACAATAAGTTTCCAGATAGTGATAGCGAAAAAGAAGGAGAAAAAGCAAAGGAGAAGAAAGACATCACAAGCACGAAGATGGAAGGCTGTATCTACCCCAGATGTTCTCCAACGACGTAGATTTCAAAGAGGGTTTCCTTGATTATGCTTTAAGAACAGGTCGGAATGTGACTCAACATATGTACGATAAGAATAAAATTGGCTTCAAATGTCTAGGTATAGTTGAAAGTGTAGTAGAGGCACTACAAAAAAGACAATATTTAGCATCACTTTATTAATATCACTTTGAAAACAGATGTGACAATTAAAAAAAAGTCAATACATTTAGCGTCACTATTTCAAATTGATGTTAAATTTTTAAAAATTGCATCAGTTATTTAAAAGTGATGTTAATCGTTAACATTTTTCATATCGTTTATATAATTTGATGTTAAAACCTAAAAAAGACATTAAAATTTATTTTTTAAAAAAATATTTTTTCAAAAAAGATAAGTTTAACAAAATAAATAATCATGGCTTACCTAACAAAATAAACAATCATGGCTTACCTAACAAAATAAACAATTATGTAATTTTCTACTGGTTTTCTCTTTCGCTTCTTATTCATTTATTTGTTTTTGAAAAAAATTCTAAAAAAAAGAAAGAAACAACCATGAACCTTTCCTCTTTGACAGAATAGTCAAACTTTTTTCTTATTATTCAACTAAACTTTTTTCTTACCCACCACCCCATGATCTACGTAGAACTTTTTTTTTATAAAAAAACAGTTATTAATGAAGGTACAAATCCTTATTTTTTCTCATTCAGTATTGTTTTTGAAACTGATTCATCTTCCTTTATACTCCTTCTATTTTTTAAAAAGTGTCGTTTTGAGTTTTAACGTTGTTTCACAAAGAGTGTCGTTTCACATTTTGAATGCAAATTAATAAACGAAATTTTGGTTTTAACCTCACTATTTTAAGCTATTAATTAGAGAGAGATTTTTTTAAAAGTATTAATGAAGGGTTGATATGACTTTTTAACAGTTTTTTTAATATGTCTGAAAAATGTCAGAATGACACTTTTTGCGAAACAGAGGGAGTAATTCACGGTATCTTCATATTGTCTCTCTCTTGCTTCGTTCTTCTAATCACATTTGTAGTCTTTTTTGGTAAAATCCATGTTATTCACACTTTCACCTTAATCTTTGCTTGAAATAACTTTTTTTTCCGCCTCTTTGCTTGAAATAAATTGAAGATATTAATGGACAATACTCATGTTATCCTATGAATCTTTCTGAAAAACAATAGATGGTGAAGATCCCTTATATCCATCTCCAAGTTGAAGATATTCTACAGATGCCAAGGTATTCAAAATATGATCTTTTGTGATTAAATTGTTTAATATTATTTACATATGTTTTGATCTTATAAAAATATACACTCTAAATATTTCACCATTAATCCGTATCAGGGAGTTGATTAAAGCATTTGAAACAATAATTGGCTGAAGAGATTAGCAAAAAAAAATTTTGAAGAATTCACGATGTGATTATGCAAGACGAAGATTTGTGACATCATGGATCTCAAACAAAATACTAATACTGTGTTATTTATATGTTGTTGTTTAATTGTGAGTTATTGTTTTTAAGTATTATTTGGTTTTATTTAACGAGATGAGCATCTATAGATTTTATGTTCTATCGAGCCTTCATAATCTTTTCTCAATAACAAAAATAAAATAAAATGGTGTAAGAAAAAAAATTATTTCTTTTAATAATTTGTTTAAAGGAAAAAGCTATAGTTAATAATAAATAAAAAAAAACATCCCATTTATTTAGATATAGAAAGATTTTTGGAGAATTATATTCAATTAAATATACTTCCACAAATTTATTTTAGCATCATTTTTACAAAATAAAAGTTTATTTTGTAAAAAGTTTTATTTTATTTTATTTTATCATTTTATTTTATGTAAGTAAAAAGTTTTGAATCTGTTTGAAAATGATGCAAAAGTTAAATCTTAATGTCATTTTAAAACTGATGTAAGTAAAGCGTTTTGAATCAGTTTGAAAGTGATGTAAATGTTAAATATAACGTCATTTTAAAACCGATGTAAGTAAAACATTTTGAATCAGTTTAAAAGTGATGCAAACGTTAAATTTAACGTCATTTTAAAACCGATATTATAAAAAATAGAATAGTTTAACAGAAATGATACTAACAAAATATAAATGATGCTAAATATATACTAAAAGGCCGTTTCTTAAAATGATGCAAAATATATTTAGCTTCACTAGATTGAGAGTCACTTTTAAAAATGACTCAATAATTCATGCATCATTTGTAAAATGATACTAAGTTTTTTAAAAAATGATGCAACAATAGACTTTTTTGTAGTGAGGGTGAAGCTGGAAAATGTAATCGGCAAGTTTATGCCTTGATCCTACCTAAATCTCATGTGTGGAAAATTAGGATCTTTCAAGATAAACTTAGATGTGTACCTGATGGTCAATGTGACATTATCAAGGTCTCTGTCATAGCTAGGTTGTTTTTGGAAAAATTTCGAGAAGACCCTGAATATTACATGCCAATGAAGATTGAGGAAATTATAAAGGAGAGGTGGAACATCACTTTGTCTAGGCCACAATGTCAAGTTGGTCGAAATAGCGCCCGAGATGGATTGAGAAGGAGTAAGACCACCAATTTGCACGGCTCCGAGACTATGCAGCTGAGATTATACAAGCATATAATAATTCAACTGTGGAGATAGAAACAATGACTAACAGTGAAAGGAAGGATGAGTTTAATAGGTTTTACATTTGCTTTGATTCATTGAGAAGAACATGGAAGGGTACATGTAAGCCGACAATATGAGTAGATGGGACTTTCTTAAAATCCAAGATGAAGGGACAATTGTTAGTTGCTATAGGGAGCGATGCAGATAATGCTATTTACCCTATAGCATGATATGTGGTACAAGTGGAGAACAAACCAAATTGGTTATGGTTTGTGAGGAAGTTGATGTGTTCATAATTTAACGCATTTTTAGCATCATTTAATATATTTTTTAGTTGCATTTAGGTTGTATATAATGCATTTATGTGTTAGAGTTCATAAAGTTTCTAAGTTGAGTCTAGTTTAGGATTTTCGTCTTTGCATTGCATTCTTTTGCATTTGTAGGTGCAACCTTTGGATGAGCAACTTGAGAGCTTGGGATGATGGATTCTTGATGCTTAAATGGTGAATAAAAAAATAGAATCAAGAGCCAAGAGGAAGTNACAATTGAAAGAACAAGGAGAAGAAGCTGTCAAGGTTGCTGGCCATCAACCCCCAGGTCGATGGCTGGCTACCTAAGGTCGATGGCTGGCAACATCCAG
>OVAN01013104.1:0-13140 GCA_900406275.1 Anastatica hierochuntica
GTTATTGATGAGTTCAAAAGGGAAATGGAATCTAAATTTGAGATGAGTGATGGTATTGAAGTTGGTGACACGGGAAGAGAGATAACACTTAGTCAGAGAAGATACGCGCTGAAAATCCTAGAAGAGACAGGGATGCTTGAGTGTAATATGACTCACACGCCCATGGAGATGGGACTAAAACTGTCGAAGGCACCAGAAGAGAAAAGCATCGATGCAACAAGCTATAGGCGAGTGATTGGATGCTTGCGATACTTGTTGCACACACGGCCTGATCTTTCTTATTGTGTGGGAGTGCTTAGCCGTTATATGCAGGATCCTAAAGAGTCGCATGGGGCAACCATGAAGCAGTGTCTTCGTTACTTGAGAGGCTCAACAACACTCGGATTGGTCTTTAACAAATCCACTGCGATTGAGACTAAGCTGATCGATTACAGTGATAGTAGCCATAATATTGATCCAGATGATGGGAGAAGCACAACAAGACATATATTTTACTTGGGAGGAGGTCCGATCAGCTGGTGCTCCCAGAAGCAAGAGATTGTTGCATTGTCCTCCTGCGAGGCGAAATTTATGGCAGGAACAGAAGCAGCAAGACAGGCAATCTGGCTTCAGGATTTACTAAGTGAAGTTACGGAATCACCACCTGGAAAAGTGATAATTAAGATAGATAATAAGTCTGCGATTGCACTCACCAAGAACCCAGTGTTCCATGGTCAAAGCAAGCACATACATACACGGTTTCACTTCATTAGGGAATGTGTTGAAGATGGAAGGATAGAAGTAGAACATGTTCCAGGAAGTGAGCAGCGAGCTGATATATTAACCAAAGCTCTTGGAAGACATAAATTTAAAGAGATGAGAGATTTAGTTGGACTAAAGGATTTGAGCAAAGAAGACTTCAAGCTTAGGAGGGAGAATGTTGGCATAAGCTTGAAGGTGAGTGAGTCAAAGACACTTGCTTAGGAAGCAAGCAATCGAGACTACTAACCGAGGAATGGTTTAGTAGTAAACCAACCGAGCTATGGAATTGGTTTGATAGTAGTTAGTAGTTATCCTAAAGGAAAAAGGTTTTCCTAAAGTTAATAGGATTTGGTTTTAGTAGTATATAAACATCTATCTTTTAGATTAGGTCTTAGAGAGAATTAAGATTTCTTTTGTTTAAGGTTTTGAGCACATTTTCCTTAAAGTGAATAAAGAGATCATTGTTTTGCTAAGTTCTTTGTTGAGTTTATTCCTTAGAAAAGACAAGTAAAAGAGAGTGTTGTGTTTGATTCGGAGCCTTGTCTTTTGGTTTCCGTCAGACGTGGATAATCTAGTAAAGAATCGACCGATCGAACTTTTGAAATACATGAGAGATTAAACGGGTGAAGAAGAAGATATAAACGGGTTCGTAATTTACGGGTGGAGTTTCATTAAAATTGGGTTTTGCTTGGTTTAAGTAGTTTAAAATTATTTGGTTAACAATAAACCAATTGAAATCATGGTCTATGGATAATTAAATTTTGAACTCTCAATTCAGAGTGAAATAAATGTGCAATTTTCAGTTCGGGAAGATATAAGTTTGCAACTTTTAATCCATGGACAACCGGTACGAGGTCATAGTTCGATGGAGATTTGATGCTATATGATAGTTATGAGGGGGAAATAGATCGTTTTCCTAATATAGTTTGATCCAGTTCGCTTAGGTATGTGACTTTGTAGGATCGTATAATATTAGTATGAATTTTTCATAGATTATGAGTGGTCTCTAGCAAAACATCATAACCCCTAATTTTATACGATGTGTCAAACCTCGACACTACAACTTTATTTAGAGTAAAGTACAAATGATTTTAGGACATTCCCAATAATCTCCCACTTGTACTGGAATAATCTATTATTTTAATCCCTTTGTCCATATATCTCGATCTGACCATAAGGCAAGAAACAATGTCATTCTTATATAGTCAAACCATGTTTACCAAACTCTGATTTATACTGATTAAAAAAACGACTGATATTTACCTCGTTTGAGCATGGCCATGCATTTCTCAGTATCAAATCTTCGATAGGTGCAGAGATATATCTCCTGTTATATAGGTGGGACAAATCCCTCTTGTTCTATCCATGTTTTCTATACACTTTATAACACACCCAATCAATGCCTTTATAATCACCTGTTACGGCTGACATTTGACAAAGTCAAAGTGAATCAATCCATGGATAAGAAAACACGATGAACTCAGTTCAAAGGACTATACTCTATAGTTGTATTAAGAAACTCTAATGATATCTATATAATAGTCTTGTAGAGTTTTCATCGCGGGTTAGACCGATATTGCGTTCTCTAACACATATATCTATGTGAGTGACTTTCATACAACATATCAATGACTCCATGAAACTTAGTCATCAATCACCTCACATACTAGTCATTCATAGTTATTAATGTCCCTGCTTAAAAACCTGACTATGGACCTCAATAATTTATGTCATTTATCACTTATAGGGTTTCATGATCAAGTCGCGTACTTGATGACCTATAAGAACGATATAAATTATTTTGGGACTATTATTCAATTATCCAATAATAAAATAATATATGAAACTAATTTCATTACTTCAAACATAGAAAATTCTATGTTTACCCAACATCAATTCCGGAAACAAAGCTCCCACTAAACCCAAGATCGTATCTTTCAAAATCTAATATGACTTTCATACGTAGATCACTCAAGAGATTTATTAAGAAACCGTAAACTCTTACTCCCACTAGTCCTTTAGAAATTATTTTTCTTAGAAAAGAATTTTTCCAAGTAACAAACAATTTGTTTTTTACTTCATCGTTGGATTCTTTAAACATTTCAAAGAACCGGGTAAGTGAACTATCATAACCATTAAAAAAGTAGTAACTTTCTTTGACTTTTAAAATCATTAGTTCTCATACATCTATATGTATGAAATCTAACAAATCACTCGCTCTTTCACTGGTCTTAGTAATAGACCGTTAGTCATTTTTCCGGTAAACTACGAGCACATAACTCATTAGATTCTAAATCAAATGAGTGTAAAAATCCATCGTTATGAATTTTAAAGATGTCTCATTCACACAGTCCAAAAGACAAAGCCAAAATAAAACTTAGATTTCAGTCATAAGAAGATTCAAATGTATAGACGATTAGACTTTGGCTTAGAACGTAAGTCTCATTCTATAATGAGACTTTATCATAAATTTTCATCACAATAAATCCAAAGCTTGTTTTATTAAAAATATAAAATCCTTCTAAATCCACATTTAAAGAAAATAATAGTCTTACTCAAAATAAATTGATAAAGAAAAACCTTAAGTTCTAAAGCCAGTTCTATTGAAAAATAAAATGTTCTACAACTAATCCAACAACTCTTGCTCAATTCCATTGGTATGTCCATTTTATTCTTTCTCCATGGCTCTATTTTTATTGGGGTTCTGCAAAATTTCATAAATGTGAGTACCTCAACCGGTATCCAATACCTAAAGAGTAGAATTAAACATTGTAACAATCACTTCTATAACATTTGTATACGTGGAGAAGAAGACTTAAAACTCTTCTTTTTCAGATCCTCCAAGTACTTCTTGCAGTTCTCTTCTAATGCCGAGTGCCATTACAATAATGACACTTGTCATAACCAGAAGGACCATGCTTAGACTTTTGAAAATGTTCACACTTGTCAGGATTCTCAATCCAATCCGTCTTACTATATCATTTGTCTTTACCATGTTTCTTAAACTTATTATCTTTTTGCACCATCAGACATTAGGTTTTTCCTTCTTGATGTTTGGCTCAGCAGTTTTAAGCATCACATGCAACTCAGGCAAAGTCTTTGTCAAGTTGTTTATGTTATAGTTCATAACAAACTGATTATAACTCGACGGTAATCATTGTAGGATTATGTCAATAGCCAACTCTTGACTCATAGGGCAATACAGTTTTGCCATGTTATCGATATAACCCATCATTTTTATGACATGTGGACTAACTGGATTTTCATGTGACAACTTGCATTCAGTGAGAGATTTAACAGTTTTATATCTCTCAGTTAGTGCTTGTTCCTGAAACATCCTTTCAAGCTAGCTATCTTGTATAACGGTGACTCCACGTTCTCATATTGCTTCCGCAAGTCTGATTTCATGGTAGCCAACATAAAACAACACACATCAACCCTATCACTGACATGCTTATCTCAAGCATTCCTTTTTGCATGAGAAACATTTGACGTAGGCTTTTCAGGAAGCTCCTTTTCTAGGACATATTCCTTCTTTTCCTGTTTGAGAAAAATTCTCAGGTTGCAGTACTATTCAAGAAAATTCGATTCGTTGAGTCTTTCCTTCTCAAGGACGGATCGAAGTGAAAAGACATTGTGAGAGTTTGACATAACTGTCAGAAAAGAACAAGAATGTTTAAATTGATGTTAAGGAATTTTAAGTATTCTCAACATTTAAGAACACTCTCATTACACTCAAAACTACTTTTCCTCAAACTGAGTATAATGAACCAAGATCCATATTTCACATGAATTCGAGTGAGCTTTGACTCATCGCCCGAATGCAAGCTATTTAGGTAAGCAACCATATTGCTAATTATATAAAATATAACTCTTGGTCGTCGATGACATCTTATGTCTAATCCAACCCTATGTCTCTAAGCCAAAAACCGTTTTGATAACCTAGTCAAGTGAACCAATCTCTTTTCATATGATAACCATTACCATTTGTCTCACTCATGTAATTGTGGACACCCTGCTTGGCATACCTATCACACAACGAAAAAAGCCTTGACAGTTGACAAGATTGAGGTGGCATCTAAATTCTTGATATTATTTGAGGAACTTAATTTTAATCCAACTTATATTTTAAATTTTATATCTAATATAAATTATTAAAATTCAAGTAATACATATCTAATATGTAAATTTAATTGAATTATAAATAATTAAATAATTTTAATCAATTTAAAATTAACAATTATTTATATAATTGATCTTAATTTACTCTAATATCCTAATCAAATTATGATTAAAATTAAAAGATTAAAATAACAAGAAATTAAAATCCCAAAAAAATATATCTTGTGAATAATTTTTACCGAAAGCAAAAACCAGTGGTTTCACTAAAACAAGACCCGATTGGTTTTCTCTAAAACCAAACCGATTATCATTTCTTTTAATTGTATAATACAATTTCTTATTTAAAATTTAAATCAAATATAAATCAAAATAGAATTCATGCATATCTAATATGCATGTTCAATTGTATTATAAATAACTAAAATAATTTTAATCAAGTTAAAGTTAATAATTATTTCATATGATTAATTTTTTAATTAACTTTTAAATCCCAATCACATTAGGATTTACCGAAAGATTAAAATATTCAAAATAGGCTAAAAGGATTTACTTTTGCCGAATAATTATGTGATATTAGATACAAGCATGCAAAAAGAAAAGAGAAAACCAAACCCTTCGTTTTATCCAATCAACCAAATAACCCCATATCGAATACCATATAAAAAGGAAAGGTCACTAAAAGACAAAAAAACGTGGATATGATTTCTCAACAAATCACGACAACATCAATTAATCAATAGTTAAATTGTATCGATTAAAATCATGAGATAAACAAACAATTTTGTATTTGGTCTTATGTAAAATCCTAGATTCAAAATCAAAATTATACACGTAGTCTCTGATATTACTATTGAAATTCGTAACGATTTATAAATGTTTTATAAATATATTTATGAATTAATTTCCAAGAACCGTGTAAATAATTGACTTTGAATCTAATCTACGAGATATCGAATATACCTGAAAAATACGCAACAGAACTTTAATCTGGATTTGGATCGAGACCTTTTTAAGCAATTCAAGTGTCGTACCTCTACCGATATCCACACGCACACAATTGAATCGAATCGGGTGCTAGCGTCGCTTGAGATCATATCTCAAAAATTAGACAAACAATTTTGTCTCCGTTTTATTTTTAGGTCTGACCGTTTTTTATGTCTCCTCCTCCATATTACCGAACAATATATTTATATATGTTAATAATAATAGGACCGACTTATAACAAAAGATGCAATGCACGTTAATGGGCATATGGCCAACAAACCCACCAAATTATCCATGCATAATGCGATCATATTTAAACCAAATATGCATAATTAATTTAATACATCTATTAAATATATATATATATATATATATATATATATATATCTGTGTGTGTGACTCTGTAGGATCGTATAATATTAGTAATAGATTTTCAATAGATTATGAGTGGTCTCTAGCAAAACATCATAACCCCTAATTTTATATGATGTGTCAAACCTCGAAAATACAACTTTAATTAGAATAAAGTACAAATGATTTCAAGACATTCCCAACAATGTCGTAGTACTCTAGGTGTCGATCCACAAGGAGCGAGTCTAAACTTTAAGAATACACAATTCATCTTAATCTAAGCGAGTCAAGGAGGTTTTTGTTCCTAAAAAACTACTAAGCAACTCAAAACAAAAGAAATAAGATAAACAAAGCAAAACTAGAAAGTAAAATAAGCAAAAGAAACAAACATAAAGCTAAAATGCAAAATCAAGAACTAAAGACGAGTAAAAATGATGGATCAAAGGTGAATGTAATTGAAGAGGCTAGTAAGATGGTAACAGTGATGTTAGTTTAAGCTATTAAGAACAATTCTATGACCAAAAATATATATAGCTTACTCTACTCTCATGATAATAAACAATTTCTTATATGATGCAATCACTCAGCTCTCGCTTATAGTAATTGAAAAATCAATAGGAATCATTAAGAACAAGTCCATATAGTCACTAAACTCCCTTGAAATCATCTCTCATTGGCTAAGCTAAGGTTAGCATGAATTAAGTTCTCCTAAACATTTTACCGAACACCTCTCGTGCGTGAAATGCATACACATCAAGATTCATTCAAATCTAGCATTAAAGCCTCCTAGTTCATTAGAGACTAAAGATAAACAATCCCTAACACCATCCTTACAATCCAATCTAGCCAAATCCAAACATTCAAGATCCATTTGAATAGGCTATTCACAAATCATAAAGGAAAAGAAAAGAGAAGAAGAAACAAAAAGCATAAACATAATAAAAAGATTGGATTTTTGATCCAAGATGCAAATCTAAAAAGAGAGACTTTTGATCTTAAAAATCAAGAGGAAAGTAATCAAAAATATAAAAAAATTTTGAGACAAATAGTTATGAATGTTTGGATACATAATTTTAGGTTTAGGGGTATTTATAGGTGGAAGGAGGTTGTTTTGGTCGTATGTTGCGAGTTATTGGTCTCATTTTGCTTGCTATCGAGTGCCAAGGTTGATAATGAGAAACATGGACATATTCTATGCTTATGTTTCAAGCTATCGACCCAATATTGCTCACTAGCGACTTCTCAAGTCAATAGTGGGCTGCATTGTAAGAAAAAGTCGATAGTGGGCTGCATCGCAACTTCTTCTTCTTGCATTTTCAATTGCCACTAGAATAGCGTATTATTTTCATAGACTTCATCTTTGCAAGGCCAATTATATGTTGATTCCAAATGATTTTTCTCTTCTTTTCTTCCTTTCGTAAATCTTTGAATCAACATTCAAGCTCCATAGCTACACACACATCTTTGGCTCCATTTTGAACCTTCTTCATTCCCTTTGCTTTCTTTGAATCTTCTTGCTCCATTTCTCTACTCTTGAGTCTCCTCTTCTACAAGAGTAATTGACTCTTGATTCTCTTTGTTTCTTCACCATTTAAGCATCAAGAATCCATTGCTCCAAACTCTTCATTCAACTCATCCAAGGTCCATCCCTACAAATCCAAAAGAATCCTATGCAAAGACGAAAATTCTAAACTAGACTCAACTTATAAACTAGATGGATTCTAACACTTAAACACTTAAATGCATTATATGCAACCTTGAAGCTACTGAAACATGAATAAAATTAGTTCAAAAAATGCATGAAAATATACACACATCAATACCGTGCTCGTTGAAGGTTATATGGATGATATCCAAGACTCTAAATTTTTCTTCTTTTAAAGTTTAAATCACAAGAGAAATGGAGAGAGGAGGTTAAAAATTTGTTTGTTTAAGTAAGTTTATCCGTATGGTGAAAATCATCACTCTATGAGAAATTGTGAGAGCTTTTCTCCCTTTTATTTATGCTGATTTTGCTGAACAATATGCAATTTTCAGCTTTGCTCATATGGAAAATTCTTGTGTTTATGTTTTAGGTGGCCAACGTCTACATTTCCTGCATTTATGATCTTAGAAACTAAATGCTTACATAAGTTTTGGATTGATGAACACATATGTTTAGTGAGATTGTTTCAAGTAGCAAAATTTGTATTCAAGATCCTAAAATTGAGGTTCTTGGTAAAGCATATCTGGCACAATGTCACAACAACAACAACAACAACAACAACAAAAACAACAACAACAACGACATGATACTATGAAATGGATCGTTTTCATTCTCAAAAGAAGGGAACAAAATAGCTCTTGCATCATTCAAGATCTATCATACAGTAAAATGATGAAGTCACAAGGATAACAATCTCACAAGCTACCTTGTAAGACCATTATGCTGCAGAAAAAAACGTAACCCGACTTGCTTAGGTTTCAAGTTATTGATGAGAGAGACTTGAACTCAGAGTTTGGTAAAAGCCAGAGAGAGCTTTTGTGTCTTTAAAGTTGTAAGGAACTTATAGCAATTAATATATACAATGAAACATTGTATTCTTTTTTTTACTTACACACTTGATAAGTGCAAGATCGAGTAATCTTGTTCCAAGAGGTTGTTTGGAATTTTATGTACGAAATAAAATTGAATCTACATTAGCATATAGGAGACTTAAATATTAATCGATCTATTGTCAACTGATTTTAATTTGAGTATTAATTAAATTACAAAAGTTTATAAAATTTTTCCTGTTTTTGAAGAAGATCAAATTAGTAGTTTAGAATTGAGTTATTTCTTCATTTGTTTAAAATTTTGCACAAAAGTAGAATCTATTTTTCTTTATTTCCTATAGATAGAAGAATATCTAGAGTAGTTTTTGATGATTGTGAAGTTGATTTGGTGGACTTAAAAATGGATAAAATTTGAAGTACAAGGGGATATATTAAATCTATAGTTTAAAAAGGTTTGGTATATTTCTATTAATAAATTTATGTTTGATTTTGCGATACTTTGAAGATGTGAATTATGGTCTTCTGTAAAATGTGTATAATAAAATTTTATTGTGATTTAACTTAAATTTAACGACATTTCGGATGATTTGTTAACAAATCTATTTTTCTTCTTCTTTTAGTTTTATTTTTCCTAACATCAAACGACAATAATCCTCAACAAATATAAGTGATCAATCTAAGTACTTTTAACCAAACTTATCCAACATTAGAAACAATTAGTTGCAGAGAGAAAACAGTTAATCTTAAAACACAAGTATTCTCTTAGTCGCGCACATTTTATTGGACATTTTTTGAACATATATTATCAATTTCTTTTTCATGTTACTAATCTTTTGATTATGCACCTCGACAAGATGAAATGGATGGACCGTCACTTGAGCCAGTGGAGGAAACTAGGACTATAAAATGCAGAGTGGATGGTGATTGGAAGAAACAAGACCTACTTTAGGAATTGGATGAGTATGCTTAGACGAGAATGAACAAACAATTCTTCTTGGGGTGAGAGATCTTTGTCGGTTTCTCTCACCACTGCATGCTGAGATGGAAGAATTGATATGGGCAATGAAGAAACTACACGACATGGAGATCAGATGCCAATTTTTTTTGAGACAGGCTGCTCGAAATTAATCAATATCACCCAAAATCCTAAATACCAAGAGCTACGAAGACAATATTTGAAGTTCACTCTAAATCTTATCCCCATGGAGCAAAAGAGGTAGACAAATTGTTTGGCACGGGAAACGCATCTTTTATTTCATGAATGTACATTTGTAAACTCTTTTCCTCCCAGTTGAATTTTCAACCCAGGAGTAGAAGTCTAATTATTGTGTGATTGACGTAAAAAATGCTTTTGACTATGTTTAATTATGCATCCACATTCACAGTAAAATTGAAAGTATAGGAAATAAAATAAATGGAATTTATTTTCTTTATTTAATTGAATTCTTCGAACAAAATAAAAATAAAAATCATACGTAAACATTAATTTTTTGTAAATCAACAAAAAAATTTTGCATAGGTCTATTTTGGGTAAACAAAAAGACAATGATGAAACAACGATTTTATAAAAACTGAAGAAAAAATCATTTCATATTGTACATTCAATTTTTATTGCCTCTCCAAATAACACCCGTAAGTGTGTGATTTTATTTTATTTTTTGTTTTCAATTTTAATTCTAAGCAATGTCTCAAAATCATTTTCAAAACTTATCCCACCAAAATATTTTAACTTTTAAATACAATCAATTTGATATAATTTTCAAAAATCTTTTAATTCAATAACATGGGATTTTATATAATTTAAAATTATCTTATACAAATTTTATTTTCAATAACACTAGAAGATGGTTTGTGCCATGCACCGATGTAGTGTGAGTCAAAACGATCTATAAAGGAATAGTCTAAGAAAAAGTAAACCAATTAACAAATGTGAGATTAAAATGAAATCATCACAAAGTTGTTAACATTGTTAACAAAAGTTTGGATCAACAGAGTAAGTTTTCATATTATCATGGTTTGGTTGAGCAACACCGTATTCATGACGTATTTAGGGAAATATCACTATCCTCTTCTATATATTGAAAAGAACTTAAGTGATTTGTTTTCCATGTATCACTATATATGAGTTTTAGAATTAAACGCAATATATTTGATTCGTTGATGGATTTCTAACTTGGATTTTTTTTTCGAACTAAAATGAGAAAAGTAAAATATGAACCAATTTACATCAGTTTCCAAACGTTTACAAAAAGAAAACATCTGTATCCAAAAAAAATCTTATTATAAAAATATATTCCGATTTTTATGACAAATCTGTTGCCAAACACATCTAATAATCAAATAAAAATATTTTTAATAAATATAATTTAATAGAATTTATTAATTTTGTAAATTAACATAATAAATGAAAAGTGAAAAAAATGATCACACAAAATAAAAATTTGGTCACATTCCCCAACATATATTTGTTGAATTTTAAAAAGATAAAGTAAAAGTAAAAACAGATACATAATGAACATATATTATTCGATTTCAACTTTTCCTATTTACACTAATAATATTTCAATGCGTTGAATTTTTTTTTAAAATAATTAATATAGATGGTTTATATAATCATATATATAATTTTCTAATAAAATTTATTAATATAGGAAATCTCTATTATCATCTCTCTTGCTTTTATGAATCTTAAAATCTCTGTTACAGTTCAAGAACCTGTGGCCTAATGTCAAAGTTATCAAATATCCTTTTAAAAATTTTGGTTTTATAGTTTTGCATACGCAAACCTTTAGTAGATTAAAATTACAAAATTTCTTGCATACATAAAATTCAATCCTTATTATACGTAATCACATATTAGATTTGATATATTACTTTAAAACAAACCTTTTTATGAAATTATGTTTATATTAAAAACCTGTAAATTTTGTATATACTAATGAAAATTCTTGTGAAATTTCTTATTACATGAAGTTTCGTCAGTATTTGAATTTAAAAAAACTTCCATTAATATTTTTTATTTTATTATATGTTAAATTATGATTTATAAATATTTGCAAACTAAAAATACGATTGTGTCAGATATAAGACTGTTAAACGAACATGACAATGCAAGTTATCAAAATTTTCGAAAACATAAAATGTTGACTCTATAGCATTAAATTTAGCATATTTGAATCGAATACGAATGTTGAAATTTATCAATTCTTTTGACAAGCTATTTAACTGTATATACGTAAATATGTTAGATGGTTGCTAATATTATTTTTGAAATAATCGTAATTTTTAATATTTTTGTATTACAAATGTCACAAAGATATAAATATCTAAAGGTGGGAAAAAATACCGAGAGCCAAAGAACCGAAGGGTATCGATAAATTTAAAATATTTGAACATATCCTAATATTTTAGAAACAATGAATCAGAAACATATAAAGAACTGAACGAGGACCCAAAATATCTTAAAATAAAATATAGATACATAAATATATATTATATTTATACCCAAAATAGCAATAATATTTGGGTATTTTAATTTTATTTATCAAAGGTAAACTACCTTTTACAAAATTAGGCCAAATTTCAATAAAATTTAATCAAGTTTTTATTTTTATTTTTGGGTAACTCAATAAATATCTGAATTGAAATATAGTTCGATTCTATAACGGTTCTTAAATTTAGGAATTGAACCAAACCAGAAGTAACCAAATTGGAAAGAAACATAATTTTCAAATGCCTAAACGGTTTTACACCTAAGTACGCGAAGAACCGAAGAACGATACCATAATGGAACTAAATACCCGAACTAAATACCTTAAATATTATAAGATAATTTAAACAAATTTCTGATGTGCGTAAGTTCTATGATCAAATTATGTTAATTTGTCCTAAACTTTCCATGTCTGCACTATGTATGAACCAACCACCTAGTTTTACTAATTCGTAAGAATAAGAGAATATTTACAGGGAAAGTATTTTTCAAATCAACTTTGAAAGAGTTTTTGGCCATGATCACAAGTTCAAGGCCAACTAGAAACTATATAAAGTAATCAGATTTGAGGAAATCAAAATTGAGACTTTTAAATAAAAATTAACATAAAAAGATATTTTGTGAAAACTATTACACTAAAATGCCTATTGTGTTATTCAAGCATTTTTGCTGTTTTCAAGACGAATTTTTGACCAAAATTCACTTCTTCTATTTAAGAAAACGCGCGTGGAAGAATCGGCGTAAAAAAAAACTTGTGAACATTTAACTATAACTCATATTCCACAATAATAGACGTCATGCATAGACAATATCCATCGCATTTTTAAGATAAAACTATCGTCCACAACTCGTCCACTTTAATTTGAATATATATATATATATATATATATATATATATATATATATATATTTATACA
>OVAN01013105.1:0-13140 GCA_900406275.1 Anastatica hierochuntica
GATGTTCCTATCATTAATAAAGACATCCTTCTCATTAGTTTCACAACAACTTTATCGTTTTGTAAAGAGGAAGAGAGAAATAATAAGAAACACTTTTTAATCTTTCATGGTATCAGAGCACTGCGATTCAGGGTTCATGATTTCAGATTCTTTTTATTTATTAATCTTCGTTGTTGTCATCGTCGTTGTTGGGGGATCGATTTCCGATCTCTTTTCTTTATAAAGAGCTATGTTATGTGCTCTTGATAATGGGAATGTTGGAGTAGCGGAAAACGCTCAACCGAAAGAAATCAGTGTTTTGGCACACACACACGTTGTGTTGATAGTTGATGCACTTGCTGTCACAGGTGCTAGAGTAGTACATACCGGTGCTGACACATATGTTGTTACAGCTGCTGACATGGTACAGACCGATGTTGCTACAACTGCTGAATTACACGCTGACGTAGTGAAGACAGATGTTGTCGCAAATGCGAAAACACAAGTTGAATTACACACTGTAGTAGTGCAGACGAGAGCTGTCACAGAGGCTAATACATGTGCTCTATTATCCACAGAATTGGTGCTGGTTGATGCACTAGCCAAGACAAGATTGAAGAAAGAGCAATGGGATCAAATATTGCGTATCATGGGGCAAAAATCAGAGTCAACAAATTTGTCAGGTAGGATAAGTTATTAATTGGATTATTGATAGTCGTGCGTCGCATCATATGACATATACTTTGAGCAGTATGACGGATGTTCATAGTGTATCACCATGTTTAGTTGGATTACCTAATAGTAAGGCAGTAGTTGCTGATCGAGTAGGGATTGTCGCTCTCACAGAAAGGCTGACCTTGTATGAAGTTCTGTTCGTTGAAAAATTACAATGCAATCTCATATCAGTGTCACAGTTGATTGATGTATTGGCCTGTTTTGTACTTTTCTCTAGGAAAGGGTGTCTCCTGTATGATTTTGCATTACATACGATTGGTACATGAGAAAAGAAAAAAGGATTGTATCTACTACAAGGTATCCAAAAGATTTGTAGCATGAGAAAAGTGAGTTAGGCAGACTCAGTAGAAGTTTGGCATAAGAGAATGGGTCATGCCTCAGAAAAAGTCATTAGAAAGCTGCCTGGGGTTGATAAGAATAGTGTTGGTGTGTCAGATTGCGACATATGCTTTCGAGCGAAACAATGTCGAAGTGAATTTCCATTAAGTTCCAATAAGACCAAGGAGTGCTTCGAGATAATACATTGTGATTTATGGTGACCATATCATACACAAAGTATGTGTGGATCCTCTTACTTTCTCACTATTGTGGATGATTATTCTAGAGGCGTGTGGGTATTTCTCTTGGTTGACAAGACTCAAGTTGAAAGGAAAATTGTGGAGTTCTTTGCACTGATACAGAGAAAACTCGGCATGCGTGTGAAGATAGTATGGAGTGACAATGGTAGTGAGTTTTTGAAGATGACAGACTACTTCAGGAAAATGGGGATTATAACTCAGACATCGTGTGTGGGTACTCCGCAGCAAAATAGAAGAGTTGAGCGGAAACATCGTCAGATATTGAATGTGGCGAGAGCATTGAGGTTTGAAGCAAACCTTCCAATCGAATTTTGGGGACAATGTGTCCTACGTGTTGTGTATCTGATCAATCGAACACCATGTGAGCTGCACCAGGGGAAAAGTTCGTATGAGATAATTTTTGGAGAAGCTCTGAAGTATTACGAGATACGGATACTTGGATATCTAGCATATGCTCATAATCAAAAGTGAGATGGTGATAAGTTTGTTAGTCGAAGTAGAAAGTGTGTCTTTCTTGGTTATCCCTATGCAAAGAAGGGGTAGACTTTATCCGATTTAGATACGAGAGAACTATTCGTTTCTAGAGATGTTACATTTGTTGAAGGAAAATTTCCATTCTCTGAAGCACAACATGGTTCAAGATTTGGGAAGGCAATTGAAGATGCTGCTGTAGTTGCTGATAGAGTCGTTGATACAGAGGAGGACAAATGGATTTAGAAAGACCTAGAACCAGTCCATGATGTTGTACATGTACCTGTGATTGTGACAGATGGTCTGTGACAGTCTGCAGATGAGCCAACGCCTGTAGTAGATGCAGGTCAACAAGAAACTATAACAGAGAAAGTGTATGAATCAGAAGCAGTAACACAAGCTGAGGTGTCTGAATCAGAAGCAGTAACACAAGCTGAGTCTATTGTAGGAACTGCAGAGTTGGGACACAACATCAGGAAGAGAGAACCCTCTGTCAAGCTAAGGGATTATGTGTTGAACACAATGTATCACATGCAACCATCCACTATAAGTCAAGAGTCAAATCAAGAGAATGGAGTTGAGAATTTTTTTAATTGTGATAGGTTTTCTGAGGGACACAAAGCCTTTTTAGCTAGTATAACTGCTGGAGTTATACCAAAGTCATTTGTTGAGGCAATGAAATGTCCTCGATGGAGAGAAGCGATGCGATTTGAGATTGAAGCTCAAGAAAGGAATAAAACATGGTCTGTTGAAAGTTTGCCATCAGGAAAGAGACTGATTGAGTGCAAGTGGGTGTATACAATCAAGTACAATGCAGATGGAATGATTGAAAGGTACAAGGCTAGACTTGTTGCTTGTGGAAATCGACAAAAAGAAGGTGTTGATTACACTGAGACATTTGCTCCTGTAGCAAAAATGAGTACTATTCGGATAGTACTACAGGTGGTTGCTGGAAACAATTGGGAGCTACATCATATGGATGTGCACAATGCATTTCTTCGTTGAGATTTAGAAGAAGAGGTGTTTATGAGGATACCTCATTCTTTTGGGTCCTCACATAAAGGAAAGGTTTGTCGGTTGCACAATTCATTATATGGCTTGAAATAGGCTCTGAGGTGTTGGTTTGTTAAACTCACTAAGGCACTTCACGGGTATGGTTTTAAACAGTGTCGAACTGATTACTCTTTGTTCTCATTGGTGACTTCTCAGGTTCACTTGCATGTGCTGGTGTATGTTGATGACCTCGTTGTGACAGGGAACTCTCCTGAGGCTATTCAGAAGTTTAAAACATATTTGAGTGGTTGTTTCCATATGAAGGACTTGGGGAAAGCTGAAGCACTTTCTTGGGATAGAAGTTGCGCGTAGTGCAGAGGGTATCTATCTGTCAAGAGAAAGTATGTTCTTGACATAATCGCCGATGTAGGATTTCTTGGTGGTAGACCTGTCGAGTTTCCGACGGAACCCAATCATCAGTTGAGAAAGTCCAAGGAAAAAGTTATGACAGATCCAGAAAAGTATAGAAGACTTGTTGGAAGGTTGATTTATTTTTATGCAACAAGACCAAATATTGCTTACTCTGTTCATATCCTGTCATAGTTCATGCATGAACCACGAGAGGATCATTGGTCTGATGCATTACGAGTTGTTCGTTATTTGAAAGGATGTCCAGGCCTCGGAATCCTATTGAAAGCTGAATGTGATTTTCATCTTACAGGTTGATGTGATTCAGATTGGGCTGGATATCCTATCACATGAAGATCTTTGAATGGGTGGCTGATACAGTTGGGATCTTCTCCTGTATCATGGAAATCAAAGAAGCAGGATGTAGTATCACTTTCATCAGCTGAAGCAGAGTATAGAGCTATGGTTGCTGCATTGAAAGAATTGAAGTGGATCAAGGGTGTGCTCGGATTTATGGGTATTGTGCACACTGGCGCAATGGATTTGTATTGTGACAGTAAGTCTGCCCTTCACATTGCAACAAATCTGGTGTTTCATGAGAGGACGAAACATGTGGAGAGTGACTGTCACTTCATTGGAGATGATATTCAAAATGGGGTACTACAGACAAAGCATGTGTCTACGACAGAGCAACTAACTGATGTATTTACTAAGGTACTTGGAGGACGTCCTTTTCAGGCGAATTTACCCAAGTTGGGCATTCGAGATCTCCATGCTCCAACTTGAAGGGGGTATTAAGATATAATTAGCTTATGTTTATGGACTTTTGGATTTAGTATTAATTAGCTAGGATTTTATGAGGTTTTGGTTTGGTATAAGTATGAGACTTTATCGTTTTGTAAAGAGGAAGAGAGAAATAATAAGAAACGCTTTCTAATCTTTCATTCTCACCATTAATTGTTAAGCGTCGTCAACCACGTTTCTCATGCAGACCGCTAAAAGTTTGAATCCATTCTTTGTTTAAACAGCTCCACAAGGTTAGCTCGAATGTATTCTTTCTGAAAGCTCAAGTGAACCCCATAGTAAGACTCAGTTGTTTATCAGGCACCAATGATATTGCCAATGATACTACATAGATGACATTCGTCTTTTCCTCCTTGGCACTGACCTCACAAGACACAAAGTAGTCATTGTGCACTTAGAATATGATCTTGTAATTGTGATTCTTTAATCTATTTCTTAAAGTACAATCACCTCTGATTTTCCTTTATTATCCCAAAGCAATTGTCCGTCTTTCTCTCAAATGTCAACTTACGGCGTTTAACAAGTTCCCTTCTGGATTTTTCACCAGACCTAATATCTCTTGCAACCATCTCAAGTACACGATCAACTTTTGATAACATAACAACCCTCACTTGATGTATCAACGTAGCAAATCTGAAGCTTCAGTTTAAATCTAGTATCCAATCAGACCATAATAACATAACTTTAGTTTCTATGTCTTTCAGAACCAGTGTCAGATTATCGCGAATCCATAAATTAACCTATATGTCACAACTGCTTTCTTCAAACTTTAAATGTATAGGTTGAAGGGTATTTTCTTGTACATTCGACAGCATGATAACCCTCTGCTACACCGGATAATAGGACTTGGTAAACAAAAATCCAAAGATTGTCACATACGCGCTAGATTTATCCTTATACTCTAAGAACTACTGAGCCAATTATGATTCTCCTTCTCTGGGATAATACATGAACCAATGTCTTCTTTGAATCACAAGCAGCCTTTTGCATGTAGTATCTTCATCTTTGGAAACTATGCATCACCAACATTCTTTGACTAAAATTCACTTAGTTCTTATATATCCACATATTAGTCCTATCAGATATTCAACAATAACAACTATTTGATCATACTTTGTGATCATCTGTACTCTAAGACTCGATTCCCAAACCTTCATAGGAAGCATAACAACCACCAACACAATAACACTGTTTCCTCATCTTGATCTTGATGATCGAACATAGAGACAAATTTCTCCAACATGAAAATTTTCTCCTCTTCTACAACAAACATGAAACTTGAGCACTAGACTGAGACACGAGTATCGTATTCTTATTCGATTTAGGTAACTTCGTGTAACATCCCTAACCCGGGTAGGGAGTTAACCAACCGGTCAAGAGCAAATCCTTTCGCAAAACCACCAACTTCACTTTAAACGTCACTTCTAACATAAACCTGCAAGACAAACACAAACAAGAAAAAAGAAAAACGGAGAGGAATGAATGTTGCAATGAATGTTCTCTCAGCATTGCTCGACAAGAAGGCGGCTAATGGTAGTATCGGTTATCACCCAAAATGTCGACAACTAAAGCTCACCCATCTCTGTTTTGCTGACGATATCATGATCTTCACGAATGGGTCTTTGAGATCCATTGAGGAAGTGGTGACTACCTTCATTTATTTTGCGGAAATTTCTGGCTTGCGCATCAACCTGGCCAAATCTTCTCTATTCACCGCAGGCGTATCAGAGGAGGATCGGGCTATCATGGTCAGTCGGTTTAATTTTCAGCAAGCGGTGTTACAGGTTCGGTATCTTGGCCTTCCATTGACAACTAAGCGGATGTCGCATCAGGATTATGCTCCTCTTCTTGATAAAGTTCGAATGAAGTTCAACTCATGGTCTGGTCGTTTCCTCTCGTTTGCTGGTCGGTTGCAGCTCCTACTCTCCGTCATACGCAGCATATCTCAGTTCTGGTGCACGGTTTTCAGACTCCCCAAGCGATGTCTACGGGAGATTGATAAGTTGTCTGCTGCTTTCTTATGGTCGGGTTCGGGAATGTCTCATCACAAAGCCAAAGTGTCTTGGTTAGAAGTTTGCTTGCCTAAGAGTGAAGGTGGTCTCGGATTTCGATCAATCTTGGATATGAATATAGTGTTTGGTTTGAAGTTGATTTGGCGTATTTTAACGGCAGAATCTTCCTTGTGGGTGAATCGGGTTCAACGTTATTTAATAAGGGAGAATTCATTCTGGTCTGCCTCAGCAAATATTGGCTCTTGGAATTGGAGAAAGTTGCTAAGCTTCGTGATCGTGCTTTTGAGTCCACATATGTTCGTGTTCAAGATAGGAAGAAAGCTTTGTTCTGGTGGGACAATTGGTCGCCTTTAGGGCGGTTACTTGATATTGCAGGACGTACCGGTCCTCGTCTGCTGGGTATTCCTCTAATGTCCTCAGTTGCGGATGTAGTTGCATTGGGGTGGCAGTTTCAGCGGCCGAGAACAGTAGCACTCCGCTTGCTGGTGGCGGGTATTCAGGACATCTCTTTCTCGACAGAAGTTGAGGAGCCTGACCAGGTTTGTTGGCGTCGGAATTCTAGTTCATTTGATACTGAATTCTCTACTAAAGCAACCTGGGAACAAATCCGTAATAAAAGTAGCAATGTTTCTTGGTTTAGAGCTGTTTGGTTTAAGCATGCTACTCCTAAAGAAGCTTTTCTTACATGGTTAGTAGCAAAGGATAGACTTCCGACAGGGAATCGCATCAAATGGGGACAAAGCTCGCTGGTGGGCTGTAGCTTTTGCGACCATCAACTCGAATCTCGAAATCATCTCTTTTTTCAATGCCGATATACTCAAGCAATTTGGTTTCAATTGGAAAGACGAGTTATGGGTGTGTCATATTCTACATCCTGGGACTCTCTGATTGTTGCTATTTCCCAACAAACTTTGGCAAAGCAGCAACGCATGCTCCTCTGTTTCGTATTTCAGCATGCGTTGTACAGGATATGGAGAGAGCGCAATCAACGTCGACATGGCTCTACACCCCTCTCTATTGCGGTAATGGTCGCTCAAATAGATAGGGCGATTCGAAATAAACTTATTGCGATTAGACGACAAGGGGATCATGCTTATGATGCTCTGCTACAGCTCTGGTTTGCGACTCGACCGGGACAACATCATTGATTTGAAGACCTACGCTTTTCTTTTCTCTATTTTTTTTCTTCTAATTTTATGATTCGTTTTTATTCTTTGCTACTTTAATTATTGGCTGCATTCTTTTGTTAAAAAGTTTTTTGTTGAAATAAGATTTTACATTCCAACAAAAAAAAAAACGGAGAGGAATGAGTGACTTCCCGACAACAAGTCTCTCAGTGGGAACCTACACTAGACCTCCTCATCTAGAACCTAGCTTAGACTAGAAGTCTAAACCTAAACCGCAACCCTCAGTCAAGCACCTATCGTGCTGCGCAAGCAACTACTCACATCCACAAATCCTAACATTCACCGAATATCATCAATCACATTTCTCATCCCGCACCCCAGGGTACTTCTTCCTTTTCCCCTATCACATCTCAACCCGGGTTCTTCTCTTTTCTCATTTCTCTTCTCGAATCCGGGGTACTTTTTCCGTTTCCCCCATCATCCCCATCCCAACCCCAAACAATTCCCCGTGGGTACTTCTTCCTTTTCCCCCCTTACAACTCTAGTGTACTTCTTCCTTTTCCCCCTTCGTTCAATAACAACCCAAAATCCACACCGCAATCAACCCCAAGAAGCACATCACCAGTTTAGCATGCAAATTCTTATCTCTTCCGCAATTCTCAAACAACGCCAAATTACCCTAATTTGTCATTTAAGCAGTCCTAGATTCTCATCACATCAATTACCTTCATCTACCTATGCTCGACTTAGCGACCAAACACACATTCGCACTCTAGGCGTATAGGATATCATATCACATACATAATACATGTTATATATTTATGCCGAGACATATAGCTCGACACAGGCCGGTTTAACCCTAGACTAGCGTTCTAAACCAAAGCCTATACTCAGAGAGAATAGTGTAAACCCTCACCTTGGCCACGACTGCATGGGTAGCTGCACTCCGTTGGGCCAGTTTCTGTTGCAGGTCGGGCGCCGCCCCAGGTTATCGAAGAAGTGGTTGAGCTTCCGGACCTTAACCTCTCGTTCATCTTTTTCCTCTACCAGCTTTCCTTTTCCTTTCCGATTCGCCATCTCCTCCAGTGTCTCCTGCTTGGCTACCTCCCGAGTGTTGGTGATTGGTCTTAGCTGCTCTTGGGTCTCAGGCTCCTCCTCCGTTCGTAGCAGCTTTCGTTGCAACCCTTCAAACACCTCCAAGAGCTTCTTCAGAGAGTCGAGTTCATCTTTGTTCTCACGGATGTCGAGCTTCCCATCCTGGATCAATCGCACGACTCGGATGTCCTCTTCCAAGTCCCATAGGACCTCCGGCTTTGGTGGCTCCGGTTCATCCGCGGCTCTGATCTTCAAGTGACTTCTTCTCCAAGTCAACTTCTCTTCCAAGTCTCTCGGTATCAATTAAGGTTAGGGTTTCTTCCCCCTTCCGTCCTTCCTTTCTCTCCTCTCCTCCCACGGCGTCTGGTTCCGCCTCTCTCTCTTCTCCCTCGCCGCTTATCTACTCTCTCCCTCTCTCCCGCCGCGGCTTCTTCTTCTTTCTCCCTCTCGGTCATGGCTTCTCCTCCTCTCTCTTCCTTCTCCGCGGTTGCTCCTCCTCTCTCCCTCTCTGCCGTGACTTCTTCTCCCTCCTCCTCTCTCTTCTTACTCTCCGTGACCTTCCTCGCCACTTCACCTCCGTAGCCAAGCTCTCTCTTCCTCTCATCCTCCACACTTCGCGACTCCTCTCCTCCCTCTTTCCATGGCGCCATCTCTCTCTCTCTTCTTCTCTATATCTCTTTCTCTCATTTCTCTCCCTCTCGTGCTCCTTCTCTCTCTCTCTCTCTCTCTCTCTCTCTCTCTCTCTCTCTCTCTCTCTCTCTCTTTCTCTTTGATTTCGGCAAACACACCCACACCTTAGGGTTAGGTTTTGATGGCTTTTAGGAGATGAAACATAGAGAGGGCTTGGGGTTTTAGGGTTTTAAAATTGAAATCAAACCTAGCCCTTTTCCCACTTGGGCCAGGATGTTACAATTCTTCGCCCCTTACAAAGAATTCGCCCCGAATTCTGCACCTAACTACTTCCGGTCTCTTATCGGTTCCGCTACCGCTTCTGCGTCTGGTGGGGAAAGAGAGCGTTTTCAACAAAGGTGGTTTGCTTTGAAAGGTAAGGGTGGTACAAGTAGAAAGAAAGGAGAAACTCAATAGCAATACGATTACTAGGTCTCAAAACAGCTAACAGGATTCCATGATGAACTCATTGTCTAGAAAATAAAGTAAGAAAAGAAACTGATTGACAATCCAAACTCCGGCCAAACAAATGAATGTAAGATAATTCTGACTCTACTTCCCCCCCCCCCAATCCTCTACTCCTACTTTTGGGCTTACTACCCCACTCTAGAGCGAGTTAGATCCTGTCTCGGAATCCACTCCTGATGACGGCTCCCCTTCCAGGTCTTCTTCCGGATCCTCTTCGGGGTCTTCTTCGGGGTCTTCTTCCGGCTCTCCCTCTGTCTCCTCTTCCGATCCTTCATGGACCTCCGGTGGGGGTGGCGCTGCGGAGCCGCTAGAGCTAGAGTCTGAGTCAAAGACTGCGTAACGATGGCGAGAGTAGCTGTTGATCCAGGGTCGGTGGTGCATGGTGAAGTTGAGCACTTCTACATTGCGGGGCACGTTCTTCCTGGCTGTTGCTCTCGTCCTCCCGCCGCCTCTGATGACCGGGCCGCCCACACTGAAGCAGGAACAAAGTTAGAAGTTAGTCCAAAGTTGGGTTGGTGTTTTGAATAACCATATAGTTTTTATTTTTATGTCGCGACAAATTTTAAATAAACATCCTAACTTGAAAACTTTTATCTTTTGAAAAACTATGGCCCTCCGGATCAGAACCAGAGTGGCCTTTAACCTAGGCTCTGATACCAATTGTAACATCTCTAACCCGGGTAGGGAGTTAACCAACCGGTCCAGAGCAAATCCTTTCGCAAAACCACCAACTTAACTTTAAACGTCACTTCTAACATAAATCTGCAAGACAAACACAAACAAGAAAAAGGAAAAAGGGATGAGTGACTTCCCGACAACAAGTCACTCAGTGAGAACCTACACTAGACCTCCTCATCTAGAACCTAGCTTAGCCCATAAGTCTAAACCTAAACCGCAAATCCTCAGTCAAGCACCTATCGTGCTGCGCAAGCAACTACTCACATCCATAAATCCTAACATTCACCGAATATCATCAATCACATTTTTCATCCCGCACCCCAGGTTACTTCTTCCTTTTCCCCTATCACATCTCAACCTGGGTTCTTCTCTTTTCTCATTTCTCTTCTCGAATCTGGGGTACTTCTTTCTTTTCCCCCATCATCCCCATCCCATCTCCAAACAATTCCCCATGGGTACTTCTTCCTTTTCTCCCCTTACAACTCCAGGGTACTTCTTCCTCTTCCCCCTTCGTTCAACAACAACCCAATATCCACACCGCAATCAACCCCAAGAAGCACATCACCAGCTTAGCATGCAAATTCTTATCTCTTCCACAATTCTCAAACAACGCCAAATTACCCTAATTTATCATTTAAGCAGTTCTAGGTTCTCATCACATCAATTACCTTCATCTACCTATGCTCGACTTAGCGACCAAACACACATTCGCACTCTAGGCGTATAGGATATCATATCACATACATAATACATGTTATATATTCGTGTCGGGACATATAGCTCGACACAGGCCGGTTTAACCCTAGACTAGCGTTCTAAACCAAATCCTAGACTCAGAGAGAATAGTGTAAACCCTCACGTTGGCCACGACTGCATGGATGGCTGCACTCCGATGGGCTAGTCTCTGTTGCAGGCCGGGCGCCGCCCCAGGTTATCGAAGAAGAGGTTGAGCTTCCTGACCTTAACCTCTCGTTCATCTTCTTCCTCTACCAGCTTTCCTTTTCCTTTCCGATTCGGCATCTCCTCCGTTGTCTCCTGCTTGGCTACCTCCCGAGTGTTGATGATTGGTCTTGGCTGCTCCTGGGTGTCAGGCTCCTCCTCCGTTTGTAGCAGCTTCCGTTACAACCCTTCAAGCTCCTCCAAGAGCTTATTCAGAGAGTCGAGTTCATCTTTGTTCTCACGGATGTCGAGCTTCCCATCCCGGATCAATCGCAGAAGTCGGATGTCCTCTTCCAAGTTCCTTAGGACCTCCAGCTTTGGTGGCTCCGGTTCATCCGCGACTCCAAGGCTCCGATCTTCAAGTGACTTCTTCTCCAAGTCAACTTCTCTTCCAAGTCTCTCGGTATCAACTAGGGTTAGGGTTTCCTCCCCCTTCCATCCTTCCTTTCTCTCCTCTCCTCCCACGGCGTCTCGCTCCGCCTCTCTCTCTTCTCCCTCGCCGACGATCTGCTCTCTCTCTCTCTCCCGTCGCGGCATCTTCTTCTTTCTCCCTCTCGGCCATGGCTTCTCCTCCTCTCTCTTCCTTTTCTGCGGCTGCTCCTCCTCTCTCCCTCTCTGCCGTGACTTCTTCTCCCTCCTCCTCTCTCTTCTTACTCTCCTTGACCTTCCTCGCCACTTCACCTCCGTAGCCAAGCTCTCTCTTCCTCTCCTCCTCCACACTTCGCGACTCCTCTCCTCCCTCCTTCCATGGCGCCATCTCTCTCTCTTCTTCTCTTTCTCTCTTTCTCTCATTTCTCTCCCTCTCGTGCTCCTTCTCTCTCTCTCTCTCTCTCTCTCTCTCTCTCTCTCTCTCTCTCTCTCCCTCTTNCTCTCTCTTTCTCTTTGATTACTGCAAACACACCTACACCTTAGGGTTAGGTTTTGATGGCTTTTAGAAGAAGAAACATAGAGAGGGCTTGGACTTTTAGGGTTTTAAAATTGAAATCAAACCTGGCCCTTTTCCCTCTTGGGCCAAGATGTTACAATTCTTCGCCCCTTACAAAGAATTCGCCCCGAATTCTGCACCTAACTACTTCCGGTCTCTTATCGGTTCCTCTACCGCTTCTGCGTCTGGTAGGGAAAGAGAGCGTTTTCAACAAAGGTGGTTTGCTTTGAAAGGTACGGCTGGTACAAGTAGAAAGAAAGGAGAAACTCAATAGCAATACGATTACTAGGTCTCAAAACAGCTAACAGGATTCCATGGTGAACTCATTGTCTAGAAAATAAAGTAAGAAAAGAAACTGATTGACAATCCAAATTCCGTCCAAACAAATGAATGTAAGATAATTTTGACTCTACTTCCCCCCCCATTCCTCTACTCCTACTACTGGGCTTACTACCCCACTCTAGAGTGAGTTAGATCCTGTCTCGGAATCCAGTCCGGTTGACGGCTCCCCTTCCAGGTCTTCCTCTAGATCCTCTTCGGGGTCTTCCTTTGGGTCTTCTTCCGACTCTCCCTCTGTCTCCTCTTCCGATCCTTCATGGACCTTCGGTGGGGGTGGCGCTGCGGAGCCGCTGGAGCTAGAGTCCGAGTCAGAGACTGCGTAACGTTGGCGAGCGTAGCTGTTGATCCAGGGTCGGTGGTGCATGGTGAAGTTGAGCACTTCTACATTGCGGGGCACGTTCTTCCTGGCTGTGGCTTTCGTCCTCCCGCCGCCTCTGATGACCGGGCCGCCCACACTGAAGAAGGAACAAAGTTAGAAGTTAGTCCAAAGTTTGGTTGGTGTTTTGAATAAGCATATAGTTTTTATTTTTATGTCGCGACAAATTCTAAGTAAACGTCCTAACTTGAAAACTTTTATCTTTTGAAAAACTATGGCCCTCCGGGTCAGAACCATAGTGGCCTTTAACCTAGGCTCTGATACCGATTGTAATATCCCTAACCCGAGTAGGGAATTAACCAACCGGTCTAGAGCAAATCCTTTCGCAAAACCACCAACTTCACTTTAAACATCACTTCTAACATAAACCTGCAAGACAAACACAAACAAGAAAAAGGAAAAAGGGAGAGGGATGGGTGACTTCCCGACAACAAGTCACTCAGTGAGAACCAACATTAGACCTCCTCATCTTGAATCTAGCTTAGCCCATAATTCTAAACCTAAACCGCAACCCTCAGTCAAGCACCTATCGTGTTGCGCAAGC
>OVAN01013106.1:0-13139 GCA_900406275.1 Anastatica hierochuntica
TATATATATATATATATATATATATATATATCGGTGATACGCGGGATAAAATATATGTAAAAAATATTATTGTAAATTTAGATTTTAAAATTATAATTCATATAACTGTAATTAGTGTTACTAAATACATAATTTTCTGACAAAAGAAAACATAATTTAATACCCGATATTAATTATTTAAAATGTTGTATTTTAAGAATAAATTAATTTGTTATATAAACTTTTACTCATCCAAAAATTAGTTTATTCATTATGAGTGTTTGGAGATTTTTTGGTGATTTTTCGATGGGGAAGAACAAGAACAAGATGATCGATGGTTTTTAGGGTGTTAGGGAAGAAATGAGAAAAAGAGATAGAAAGATTAATACAAAAGACTCTTTTTTTATTGATGAAGAAGAGGTCGATTACAATATGTGTGTATGTTTCAAACTATTAGATCGATCCTTGAGTTAGGTTCTTTCCTTTGTATTTACAGTCTTCGAATTAGAGTATTTCTATATATTTTATGGATAATTCCTATATTCGACCTTATCATACAAAAGTAATATTTTCCGAGATTTATTAAGACATTTATCCTTATCTCTTTAGATCTTAGACCAACTTAGGGGATATTCGCCCTACCTCGGCTATGGCCTCGGCTTTGCGATGGTGTCTTGGCTATGACCTTGATTAGCACCTACAACTAGGGGGTTTATTTATATCTCCTTGGTTTAGACTATGGTTGGACTCTAAGAGAATAAAATTACCCCCAACAATGAGTATTTAGATAAAATACTATACTTTTATAACTGATTTTTGTTTTCTCTTGTGATTTATTTTTACTTATAAATGAAATTACTTAGCTTTAATATTTAAATTTTCACAATATAATTTTATTTAACAAAATTGTTACGTTTACGTAATTGATACATGCGACAATCCGATCAATTACAAAGAAATTACTATATTTAATATTTACATCTTATAAAATAGAAAATTTATTTATACAAAATTATAAGACTTAAATAGTTGACACATGTCATAATTTGATAGATTAACTAACACATGTTATAATTCATTAAATTGCAATTTTGTTAGATCTCAAACTAACACCAAACACGTTCATCTTTATATAATAAGACGTATAGAAATTGAAGTATATCCATAAATATACGAAAAATAGATTTTTTCACATTTTATTGTTTTTGAAAAACAAAGATATATTTCGTAAGAAGTCACAAATCACTATAGTGTATAAAATATTATAATACTATTTCAAATAGTGTGACTATGCAGTTGAAGAAAGTCATGATCAACTAATACAATAAGCTGTAAAACTTAAAAGTATACGTACAAGTGAAAGTAAAAAATTAGACATAATATTCCATATAGTACTACAATATTATTTAATATAACACGACTTTTGTAACGGCAGATCCTAAAATTTGGGAATATTGTTGACACTCCCCACAAGGTCCACTTATTCTTCCAACAACCCTAGGTATTGTTTCTATTTAGAAGTCTTTAATTTTATTTTCCCTCATCAGAAAGCTAAATGCGTTTGAAATTCTGCAGAAATCCCGAGAGACGTGAGAGATCTACGAGTTTATCACCAACAAAAGCCATATATCGCTTTTCTAGCATCCAGTCACCAGAATCCAATAAAGGTACGTTGGAAAACCATCTCCAGATTGTTCATTTTACCTCTAAATCCTTAAAAAGGCGATCTCTGTAATCGTGTGGAACTAGGTGACGTATAATATACCGTTGGAAAGATAACATCGAGATGAAGCGAATTCCGTCAAGTGATAACAACTCCGACCAGCCACGCACCAGCATGTGCCTGCCTAAGTTCTATGTGAATCTCGTCCGCAACCATCCTCCCCTGCGCATGACGTACAACCTCCACCGCCAGCGACTTTTACGGTAAAGCATCGTGACTTGCCGTCACAAGTTGACTCACCGACAATTCAATTAAGTGAGTTGACTGTGAGCCAACTTAGGATTGGCCTGGCCTCTTACTGGATTTGGGGCTGGGTTTATAGTCGGGCCTATAATTGGTATTTGGCCTGCTTTTCTATTTTTTTTGTCAAAATCGGATATGGGCCAGGTTAGGAGATTGCTTCTGGTTCTAGATATGGTTAGGTTTATCGGGCCGGGTTAGTAGGTCTGGGTTTGATTTGTTGATGTGGTAGAGTCCAATCACGTGTCGTCTCCTAACTAGGCTACGAGTTAGATTGTTTGTGACTGTGCTGGACTTGTTTTTAACCGGTTAGACTAGTTAACCCAAGTTGACCATTGATTACGATTTTAATTGTTGATTTTGACCCGAGTTGACCTGTTGACTTTGACCAATTGACCAGTTCAGTTCACTTTGACTGTGGGCCCGTTTTTCTGTCCTAAGTTCAATTTTATCCGTTCTAGATTAATTTTACATCCTGATTCGAGAAATGATTGAGAGTTCTGAATTCAGAATCTACACTTTTATTTCGATTGCTAAGGTGAGGAGATACATTCTTCTTTTGATTTAGCTTTCATCAATCGTTAAATTATCATCTGAGCATGATTGGTCAATGTGAATTGAGTCCGCCTAATTTCTTGTTTGCTTTTATGTTGATTGCTTTCTTGTATAATCGAAACTATGATAATTAATGAACCCAACATTTTTTTTGATTGATATGATGTTTGCTAGTGTGTGATATATATGGTATATATAGTTGTATATGTGGTGAGGCAGGAACAATGGGGCAAAGGGTGGAGTTCCTGCACGCTGAGGTCTAGCTTAGGATTTGGCAAGGATACAGAGCTTGAAGTCATGTTTGCGCGTAAGGTGCAGTGGTAAGTTGATCGCCATCCGCAACCCTGTCTGATCGATAAAACATCTATTGAGCAATACTTATGGTCACTGAAACCATACAAAGAAGCTTTTTGGAGGGTGTGGGCAATCCCTTTTTCACAGAATTGGACTATTGATAGCTATATTTGGGCATTTTAGCTGCTATGTTTGTTGCGTATTCCATGACTAGTATTGCATCATCGATTTTCTAAGCCAAGTTTGTAGACTTACATGTTGTAGCAATCCATCCACTCACTGAGTGAATGCCCTTATCACTCAAACCTCATTTTTCCTATTTTCTTTCAGGTGAGATGAACGAGTAGTCGAATGAGCTAGTCAGTTTGTTGTGTTGTTTTGGGATCAACGACATTCTTTACTTTTTTTTACGATGGTTTTATTTTTTTAATTCTGTTTAGACTTGGTTATTTCAGTTAATTTTTTATGTGGAATTATTGATGTTAGACGTTATTTATGAGAACATTGAGTTGATCGTGGATATATAGAATTGCTTATGTGACGAGTTATTGTTAGTAGCACGCCATTTTCAAGAGAAGATGAGACATGTGTTACAATTATTTTCTCAAATATAATCTAATTATCATATAAGCAAATACCATTAAAGAAAATTTGAAAGCAAAAACTATATCAGTAAATAAATGTCAAAACTCAACAAATCAAACAATTCTGAAACCATATAGTCAACTTAAAAGGCAAAAGTTATGTGTTACATTAAAAAAAAAATAGAAATACTATTCAATATAGTATACACGGTAGAACTTAAGACTATTTTCATATAGAAGTACTATTTCTATCCGCATGTAAATAACACAAATAACCAACCATAAAAAAAATCTTACCTATGAATAACTGGTAAACAAATGTATGATATGAAAATGAATGTGAAAAGTTATATGTATAATGAGCATATTTGATTTTTTTATCACTGATTGAACCGAAAATAAAAACAGAAATTATATTTTAATCTTAATTTTATTTAAAATGATGAGCAATCAGACATTATGTGCAACTCATACTATTAAGATAAACAACTTAAATGAGCTGATTTGATTATAATGAAAAAGTAGTTATATAAGATGAATAACTTATAGAAGGTTGAATTAAGTATTTAAATTTGTGACATAATCTTTTTTATCTTATATATTAAGTATGAAGTCAGTTTGCACCAGATTTAAAGTTAGACTGGTTGATTACTATATTGCCCTTAATGAACTATTTGATTAATGAAAAAAATTATTCATAAATTTATTTATTTTTAAACAAAAACAAAAATAATATATAAAAAACGAAATTAATAAAGAAAATATTCAAAAAATATTTATCTTAAAAAATCATGGTTATCCTTAATGATTTATTTAATCAATTTGATATATTAAATTTTTTAATCACAAAATAATATATATATATATATATATATNTCTTAAAATAAAATAAATTAAAAAATTAAATTAAAATTACTCAATAATTCAATCATAATTTATATAAAATTTATTATAATAAATAATTATTAATATAATGAATCGACATAGCTATACAAAAAATAAATTTACTAAATAATGAATCGACATTTAAAGTCATGAATAAAACAATTTAAAATTTAATATTATAGTTTCTAGCGGGGTCAAATGTCAACATTTGTAAAATATTTAATCTTATGCAAGATATGTTAAATGGAGTAATATAGTATTTAGGATTATATTTTTTTGCGGGGTTGAATTTTAAAATCTGTAAAATATTTATATCTTATACATGATATGCCAAATAGGATGTGCACTACTTTATTTTAAAATTTATATAATAATTTTTATTGTCTAAATAAAAATCACATGATTAAAATTTTAAAAGTCGAAAATTTTAAGATATCATTTTTTAAACTTTTAATCATATTGAAATAAACCGAAACCAAAGAGAGTTTAAGTTTAAAAATCAAAACAAAGGAAAACAAACCACACAAGCTTACTTTTGTCCAATATCATATCAGTTGAAAATTTTGAAATACGAAAATTTTTACATATAAAATTTAAAATTTACAAAATTTTAATGTCTGCATATTATGCGGGCCAACTAACTAGTTATACAAGATATTTGCAAAAAATGTTTTGTGGAGGGGGGGAGTATATAATAAGTAAAAATAAATCAAGTTGGAGAAAGAAAAATTTGTAGAGCTGTGAAACGTTATATATGAGGGTGATTGTTTATGACTTTTACTCTAGACTGTTAGTGTTATATTTTATCTTAAAATTTTGATTGTTGCTTTAAAAACTGTGACTTTAATAAAAAACAAAAAGTCATGTATTGTAGACTTTAAAAAATCAAAGCGTAGAGGAAGAAAGAAAAAAATATGACTGTAAGATATGTTAGGAGTTGTGAGAGATTTTAGGTTAAATTTTAACTTTAAAAGTTTTTATTTATTTTAAAGTCTTTATAACTTTAAAAGTCACAACACCAATCAGCCCATAATCAGACTATTTGTCGTAGGTTACTTCACGGATACATTGATTTTCTAGAAAACCAAATAAATAAATAAAATTGTTATTGATGTTATAAATAAATAAACTTTGTTTTCTCGAAAGAACAAAATGTCCTACAGATATATATTATATAAACAAATTTTTGGATGGTTAGTTTCGCTAGGTTTGGTTATTGGGAGTAATTTTATTCTTTTAGAGTCTGGCCATAGCTAGACCAAGGAGACAAAAATAAATTCCCTAGTCGAACGTGTAAACCAAAGCCATAGCCAAAGACAAACTGCCAAGCCGAGATCATAGCCGAGGTAGGGCGGATATTCCCCTTAGCCGATCTAAATCTTAAGAGATAAGGACAAATACCTTAATGAATTAGGAAAATATCTCTTATTGTATAGATAAACTCGAATAAAGAAGTTATCCATAAAGAAATATAAAAATACTCTGATTCGATAACTATAAATACAAAGGGATAAATCCTTGTTCAGGGATCCGAGACTTTACACACAAATACTCATTGTAATCGATTTTCTTAAAATCATCAATAAAAGAAATCGTTTTACACATATCCTTTGCCCATCTCTCTAAACCCCTTGGTATCTTGTTCTTGTTCTTCTCCATAGAAGAATCACCAAAAAAATCCCAAACAGTTTGGCGCTAGAAGGAGGGTGAGATTTCAACAAGAACAAAGAAATAAAGATGAGCGAATCTAATAGTTCATCCGAACCAGAAAGTAGCAAAAACCTCGAATCCACGTCCGAGGAAGTAGCCAACTCAACCTGAGGAGGAAACATCCGAGACAGCCGATGATGCGGCGATCGCTACAAAGCTTCAAAAGTACGAGCTGATCGTGACAAAGATAAGAGATAACAAAGCTCGAGTGAAGGAGCTAGAAGACGAGAATGCGGTCTCAAAGCTTCGACGGCAGAGACAAACGCTCATACACCTGACGGCGACGGGGAAGATGACGAAAGGCGTGCTAGGTTCAAAAGAAAAGTCCCATCTACCCATCTATGAAACCACTAGGCAAGACGCCAATGAAGGTCGTTAAGGAGGCTCGGGCGCATTAGACTTTAATCTTAGGGTTAACCCGAACCCCTGACTCTCACCATCACATCGGCCCTAGAAAATCCTACGATGAAAACGCTAACGAGACCCTTTTTATAGAAGTCATGTTAATGGGAAGGCTAAAAGCCATGGAGAATATGATAAAGCGTCTACCGGGAGTAGCTCCACCGATTATCAAGAGCACTCCAAACTCCTACGCGGATACACCCTTCGTTGACGCTATCGCCCTTAGCAATATCCCTAAAAGATTTTCTTGGCCGGTCATGGCGCTATACGATGGGACCACTGATCCAGATATGCACATCTTGCAGTATCGCCAACGCATGCTCAATGCCCCCTCGGCTATGAGCACTTGTAAGTTTGTATGTGCAAAGGATTTGGAGTAACCCTCACAGGCCCAACGCTACTATGGTACTTTTACCTAGCAAACGACTCCTTTAACTCCTTTGCCATGCTAACGGACCGCTTTGTCGAGCAGTTTGCTAGTAGCTGAGTCTTAAGACGTGCCTATGATGATCTCTACCGAATCGAGCAACGCCCAGAAGAGAGCCTGAAGGAGTATCTCCACCGATTTAACAAGTAGAAAGTGTCGGTTCCTAAATGTGTCACCTCCAATGCCATCTCAGCCTTCAAACAAGGAATGCTGAATGATGGTGACCTATACAAAGCCCTCACCAAATCCCCCGCCATACTATGGAGGATGTACTCTCCAAAGCCTGAGCTCAAATTAAATGAGAGAAGGATCCAACCTATCAGGCCCAACTGGCGCACATAAACCATCCTAAAGTACATGGTCACTCTAGGACCACCAGAGGCATTAAATCCAACGCTAAGTCTGGGCCTGAAAAACTCTGCGAAGGGTGGCTCCAATGGATGGCCAAAGCCCTTAGAAAAAGTGGAGCATGAAAAGAAAAGTCAAGTGTCCAGTGAAAATGCGGGCCCCTGGCACAAAAGAGACGCATCAAAATGGTGCGATTTTCAGCACGACCATGGTTACCTAACGGAGGATTTCTTCAAGCTAAGGCTCAAAGTGAATGAGTTGCTCAGGGGCCAAGACCTGATTCTCCATGGTAAGGCCATGTCATCAACTTCATCATTGGAGGGTCAGAGGTAAGCCGAGTGACAATCTCTGCTAACAAGAGAAGCACTCGCGCTACCAAGGTCCACCACGGAGTAGATGCCATGGCATTTAGCAAAGAAAGCGTAGATGCTCCTGGCCTAATAAGCTTCACCACCAATACCGAAGAAGAAGTGATAACTCTGCACGATGATGTCGTGGTGATATCATTAAAAGTTTTGAATTTTTTCATGAGGCGTATCCTCATCGACAATGGCAACTCAACTAATATAATCTTTACCAACGCCTTCGAAGGCTTGGGACTAGACGAAGAAGAGATCACCAGAAAGTCCACCTCTCTAGTCGGATTCAATGTCGAAGTGAAGCAGACCATTGGAGAAGTAATCGTAATGATATATGCCAGAGGTATCAACCAAAGGACCAAGTTTCTCATTATGGATTTCTCCTCGGCGTAAAATGCAGTAATTAATGGGGAGGCCCTGGATACATGATATGAAGGCCATTCCATTGACGCTGCACCAATCCTTGAAGTTCCCAACGCCTTGGGGAATAAGAGAGATCAAAGAAGATCAGGAACGGGCTCGATCATGCTAGCATACGACCCTCAGAGCCATCGCTCCAAAGCCCCGCTCAATGGCCACATCCATGGAGATCTCTGCTGAGCCATTGCATGAAGAAAGCAGCCCTCGAAGTATAATGCCACATATCGGTTAGGGGGAAGGCCACAGGAAAGAGGCAAGCCTGACAGGAGCACGGGGGTCGATCGAGGTAAACAAACCCTTGGACCATGGCGCCCAATAAACTATGGGGCCCTGGTTAGGGGGATTTTTATTTTGGTTTTTCCATACATAACTGTCCATGATGCAGGGGCAAGTCTAGAATAAAAAAAATAATTTTCAGTGAAAGAGCGATTTATCAGCTAAGTGATTTTTTTTAAAGAAAAGTCGGTATAAATTAAACGCCTCCGAAATTAACTAGACCGAGCCTAAATGATGTGGACTGGGTTGACCACAAAAACCTAGGTTAATAATAACTAAGGATAATCGGGCAATCTAAACAGAGAAACCCGCAAGCTTCAATGATGCCTACAACTTCCTTTTCGGGGGGGAAATAGGGTACAACCCTAGACTCGTCAAGGCTAACAAGCCAATTTTTTTAAAGAAAATCCATATAATGCGGACGGGCTCCTAAAAACCATGGTTGAAAAGCCATGGCGAAATGCGGACATGCTCCTAACTATGGTCCATCTAATGCGCAGGGGCTCCTAAAAACCATGGTTAAAAAGCCATAGAAAAATGGGGAAATGCTCCTAGTAGTGGTAGATGCAATGCATCAAAACTATCAGTTAGCAAAACTAATGGAACATGTGCACCCCTGTCCATCCTAGTATGCGACTCATAGAAAAACTTAAAACTGGTCGGTCAGAATAAAGCTAGCAAAAACTGTGACACAAAATGTCAATAAGACTTCGCGCCCAGGGACTAAATGTCCAAACAGGCAGGTGTGCCCAGAGGCAGGTGTGCCCACCGAGTTCAAACAACTAACCCGGGCATTGTGCCTACTAAAGCTTTATGCCCACTAAGGCTTTACGCCCACTAAGGCTATGTGCCCACTGATCTATGTAATAAAACATGATCAAATCGAGCCTAAGGCTTGACAACTAAGCGCTTATGAATTCGTGGCTCATAAAGCGTAAAGTTGGCAAGACCTTGCCTCACAGAACCAGACTTTCATAGTCTGATAGTTATGAACCCATGATTCACCAGGGCTAGATGCCCCATAGATTAAACTTGGTTATGACAATCACGGACCCCTGGTTCTCTAAGGCCATGTGGCCCCGGGCTTAGATACCAAAATTGAAAGTTTGTAAATCTAATGCCCCAGACACTATAGTCCTCCAGGGCCATGTGCCCCATACTTCCTCAAAGATGGATTCAACAACGAAAGATCTTGGATCTATCAAAGATATGAATCTCTGGGCCCAAGCAGTGCGGCGAGAACCAATAACTAAAGAGTGTTTCAACCTTTCAAGGCTGAAAGCCCTAGAAAGTTCAAATGTCATACCCAAAAAGCAAGAAACCCCAAGAACTCGGAAGAAAACATGAGGAGCTAGCTAAGAAAAGATCTGCCATGGGCACGACGAGATCAAACATCTAAAAAATGGACTTGAAGTCCATAGTGTACACCTTCAGAAATAAGTTAAAAGGTAATCCAGCGCGAACCCATCTGTTACAAAGGCATCTGCTGCGGTTCATTAAGACTTCAATATTGATTCGATGTCTCCTCGGTAGAGTATGTCTACCAAGATAATAGACTAAGAAGATGATCTAGCAATAAGGAAGTCGAGGGAGTGAAAAACAATAAAAAGAAGCCAAACAAAAAATGGGATAAAAGCCCTGGGGGCCTATCAAGATTAAAATTTTGGGTCTCAAAGACATAAAGAGTTTCGAGGCCAAACAACCTAAGAACGAGCTCAATGACACAAAGATGTAAAAGAAGTTCTGCACCCGCAAAGAAACTCACATGGGGCAAAATATGGTGCTGGTCGAAACCAACGCATACAAGTCAAGAAGACAATCGTTGACTTTTATGGCCCCTCAATGAAAAGTCATCAGAGATATCAGAACTCTTTCCACTTGAAGAATTAACAAGGTTCGCGATGACCTTCACTAGCGGGAACGATATCCTTGTGATGAGGCGTTGATATGATCCCTAAAACGATGAAGAAAAGGTCATTTAATGAAGTATTTATATCCCGCATTCAAAGATGATGGCTACCTCGGAAGTCATGTCAGATTCCCTTGAGACCTAGGGCCAAAACTAAGGTAAGGGATGGATCAGAGGGGTGGAAGCCAAGTCAGATGCGATAGAAGGCCATGACGACAAGTTTGGAGAATAAATAAACGAAAGGCAAAGGAGCATGCAAATTTTATTAGATCATCAAAAAAGTTCTTACAAAGGAACGATGACAAGCCAAATACTACAAAGCATTTTCTCAGAAGAATGAAAACTACTACAGTGGGTTTTGTTAATACATCTCGAATAACTAAGCTAAGGATAGAAGCTATGAAATGCCCTAGAGGACTCCTGCTGAAACTAAGGACGTCTCTTCTCCTTGGACCCAGAGTGCCTATCCACAAAAGTCAGATCCACCCCAAGAGTTACATCAAGTATCCTCACGGGAGATAAGATCAGACCGAATTATAAACACCAGGGCCGAGGATGGGGAAGAAGACCTAATGGAGACTCACCCACAACTTGGAGAAGACCTAAGCCTTTCTATTGCCATGGTGATGATAGACCCCATAGAGTTCAAAGGGACTCAAGCCCGTCCATTGTGGTTGTTGTGGCCACGATGGCCCAACACGGCCTTGCAACCGTACTAAGGGTTCCTCCGTATTTTGACCATGCTTTTTGGTGCTGAAGCAACTTATCTTCAATTTGAAGAGCCATCTTCACTCCACTAATCCTCGTCATGGATCAACACCAAGAGTGTCCAGTACAACAGGAAATTCCATTCGGATAGTCGTGGCCGTAGCCAAGGCAATGGCCCACCATCGCTACCTAGCTCGATGGTAGATCTCGGAGGCTGTCACTCCATCATCAAAGGCGTTACGTACCTTCAGACCGAGTTTGAAGCACCATTGAGAGATCGACGAGAAGCGGTGGCCTTGGCTCTTTATCCCAACAAGATCTCCGACCTTGGACGAAGAATGAAATTCAAGGGCGACCCCGGAATTTGGGGAAGTCCAAGAGACTCCTAAGCGATTCTGAAGCTGATCCTTTGATGATTTCGCCTCGGACCTATAAGCCAAAAAGAAAGACAGTCAGGCCACATGTCCACAAACACGATTGATGGGATGCTAAAAGCCGCACTTTAGCGATTTCTCCAAGTTCGTCAAAAGGATCAGATAACTAAGTCGTGATGATTCGCTACAAAGATTTTGGAAAAGTTACCTTAGTACCAGAAGTTTAAGAGATAGAGATGCGAACGACATGAACCGTTAGAGATCTACAATATCAAAAGAGAAATGGTCAGAATCTGCTCAAAGGTCCTCGAAGAAGACCATCAACAGTGAAACCCTAAGTCGAAATCGAAGATCTACTGCCATCACATCAACATGATCACTACCAAGGGAAAAAGAAAGGGAGATCTACCAGAAATATGCCAAGGACTTACCGGGAGAAGCTGAGAATGTGGTGGTCTCTTCAGAGAAAACCCTAAACTGACTATGAGGAGACAAGCGAAAAGACGAAATGACCAAGAATCTTCAATTTTCGCCTATTTAATCTTAGTGGTAATGGGGCGAAGACAAAAGAGAAGCCCAGATTATGCCATGAAGTTCAAACTCAATAGTTCATCTAAAAGATGCGGCCCGCTAGCGCTAATGAGACTCACCAAGGATGAAGCCATAGCAGCGAGAACTGGCGACGCCAACGACAACCATGGCTGAAGCTACACTCTAATTATTTATTTTTTACAAAGTTGGTCCCAAACTAAGGTATGAACCGAAATCTGTTAAGAATGAATCTACTCTTCAAATTTCGCACGTGGAAAATGAAGAGTACTGGGGGCAACTGTTGGGGGTAATTTTATTCCCTTAGAGTTTGGCCATAGCTAAACCAAAAAGACATAAACAAACTCCCTAGTCGAACGTGTAAACCAAGACAATAGCCAAAGACACACCGCCAAGCTGAGGTCATAGCCGAGGTAGGGTGGATATCACTCTTAGTTGATCTAAATCTTAAGAGATAAGGACAAATACCTTAACGAATTAGGGAAATATTCCTTATTGTATAGATAGACTCGAATTTAGAAGTTATCCATAAAAAAATATGGAAATACTCTGATTCGATAACTATAAGTATAAAGGGAAAAACCCTAGTTTAGGGATCCGAGACTTTACACACAAATACTCATTATAAGCGATTCTCTTAAAATCATCAATAAAAGAAATCGTTTAACACATCTCCTTTGCTTACTCTAAAACCCCTAGTATCTTGTTCATGTTCTTCTCTATTAAAGAATCACCAAAAAAATCCCAAAACCAGAGCCGGCCTGATCGTTTCCGATGCCTAAAGTCCCAAATTTTTTTGGCCCATAAAATAACAATTTTTTTTAAAAAGTCCCAAAGACACAGAGATAGAACTCAAACCAGAGTCATAACCCTAGAATTAAGGCCACATAACCACCTCTCCATAAATATATTTTAGTATAATCTAATGTCCTTAAGTATATATAGTAATTTCGCACCTAAAAGTCTAGCTTTATCGGCTTTAAACCAGGGTCAAACCTGCCCAAAACATTGGTATTCTCTAAAAAGATTGTTGGCAAGCCTTTGGTCCATTTTTTTTTGGGTTGAATTCTTTGGTCCACTTCTTAATAAATTATTTTGATTAAGTTTCATAAGGTTTTGTCTGCAAATTAAGACAGTCAGAACTGGCGGAAAAAAAGAAGACAGTCAGAACTGTTGAGGATCTGAGCAAATCCTACACGTATACTGTCGTTCTGTTTGATTGAATTTAACTGTTAACGTATAACCCCTCATGATTTTACTGTTTGTCTTTCTGAAAATAATTATTAGCTTTTTAGTTTTAAATTAATTAATTAACTAGATTTTTGTTCCGCGCCAAGCGCGGAATTATATAGTTTTTCGGAAAATTAAATATCTATAAGTGTTTTTAATAGAATGAT
>OVAN01013108.1:0-13136 GCA_900406275.1 Anastatica hierochuntica
CCAACAGACTAATGGTTATGTCAGCCATCAAATGGTTCATAACAAAGAAGAGATTAAACAAATAAAGAAAAATGCCTTAGGCACGCAATTATACTAAGTTCTAAGACTCCCTATTGGTCCCCAAAAACAACATCAGAAAACTTAATAGCTTTGTTTTTCCCCTGAGAAAACACTGCAAGCGCACAGATGTACGTTGTAGTGGTTCGGGATCGAATCCACAGAGACCAAAGGTAGCACAAAGAATATNATCAAACAGCAAGCTAAGGCTAAAATAATGTCTTATGAGATGATGCAAATGTCGAAATTAAGAAAGCAAACAAACGCAGGCAGCAACGATAGGGTGTAAATCAATAAAAGAAGTGTTGGCATCAGGTATTCTCAGGGAAACGATTCATTGTTGATTTAAATTATACACTAGGGAACAAGTTTTAAACCGTCTTGAACTTAAACATTAATGAAGAACTGATCTACTTCCGTAGTATTAGCTCCCTATTAATTAGAAATCTCGAGACTAACTTTCGTTGACTCTCGATTCCTAATCATGCATTACTAACATGTTTGATATGTTCACAATGCCCTTAAACATCAATTTCTTTTCCTTAAGAAGAATTGGTCATCTAAGATTCTTTCAAGCATTTAAACAAACACTTTCCAGGCGTTAATTTACGTAAGTTTGGAAACTAAGTGATCAATTTAATTTCATGCATTACGAACAATCATAGATGAAGATCCATTAGATTAAATCTCTAATCATGCAATTCTACACCAACAATTCATGAATCCCTATGTGAGAACCCTAAACCCAATGATTAGACTACTCACTCATGATAATTGCAAAAAACATAGATCTAATTCAAGAGAGACATGATTGTATTAAACAAAAACAAAGAGTAAAAGGGTTCTAAAAGCTTCTCAGATCGAAGTACAAAGATGTTTCTTCTCCCTAGGTTACAAAATAAATCTCTACTCTCTAAAAGTCTGTAAAAGTGCATAATGAAACATGAAACACGAGCCCAGGTCTTTGTTCTGAAATCCGGTTCAAGATAAGTTCTGTTTGGTTATTCGTAAAAATCGGTCTGAAATTCAGGACAGGGATCGATCGATCCGAGAACAGGGATAGATCGATCCTTGTCCATATTTCTGGATACTTTCCACCCTTCAAGAAAACTTCCTTTCAAGCTTGAAATCCATCCAAAATGCATTCTTTTCGCACATCCATGCTTGATTCCTGTAAAGACAACAAAGAACACAAATCCAGGCCAAAAAGATCCGAATACATACTAAAAACCATAAATCTCATATGAAAACCATGATAGGAACCACTAAAATACTGACACATCAGACCGCTCGCCAATCTACGACCTAATTTAAGCCCAAAACACTCTATAATCCCCTATGTAAGTTAAAACTTTGATCTTGGAAGTGGGGATATTTTATTCCCTTAGTGTCGAGCCTTAGCTGGATGTGGCACATAAATAACCACCTCAATTATCTTGGAAACCAATACCATAGCCATGGTCACGACGCCTTCCATGGTCGTAGCCAAGCAAGGTGAATTTTTCCTTTTATTATCTAAATCTTAGTGATAAAGACAATTAACTTGAAGGAATAATGGAAATCAACCATTTTGTTAAGATGCACTCGAAACTTGTAGTTATCCATATCTTTCCTAAAAGAACATGGAACTACACCTATTCGAATATCTATAAATATTAGAGAAAGAACCCTAATTCGAGGATCCGAGACCTTAGAGACTCAAACTCTTAGAACATCAAGATCATACACTTGGTCTTAAAAATATTTATTATTTGTAATTGATCACCTTTGTTTTGCAATAAAGATTTGATTTACAACTTTATTCCTCTTCTCTTTCCCTTAAAGGATAACTCAAAAAGTCTCCTAATAGTTTTGGCGCTGAAAGGAAACATGAGTGAATCAAGCAGATCTTCAAAACTCGAAAAAAAGCATTAGTCATAACACGACATCCACCGGTGAAGGTCCTACAAACCAACTAGAGGAGCTTACACATGAGACAAAGGAAGACAAAGCCCTCACAGGGAAGCTCCATGAGTACGAAATAATCATAGCCAAGCTAAAGGAGAATGAAGCACAATTAAAGGACACGGAAGAGAAGAATGTTACTCTCAAGGCCTTAGCAGTAGAGAAAGAGATCCAGAAATCTAACATATGCGAGGAGGCCGAAAAACATGTCAGGTTCAAAAGAAGGATCCCACCAATGCAGCCGTTGGATGAAACTCCGATAAAATCTGAGAAGGAGATAAGAACCCATCATAATCCTAACTATGGACTTACCCGAACCCCTGACTCCTACCGCAATATTGGCCATGGCAAACCTCACGAAGGACGCACTAGTGATGTCGCTAGACTAGAAGCCAAGCTATCAGGAAGGAGATGACTAAGCGCCGACCTGGAGTAGCTCCTGCAATAAACAAGAGCACTATGAAATCCTACTTAGATACGCCTCTAATCTATGCCATCGCATTCTGCGATATCCCAAGGTGCTTCGCCTTGCCGTCCATGCCAAAATATGATGGAACCACTGACCCTGACACGCATATCTCCCAGTATCACTAGCGCATGCTCACCACCTCTACTAGCCCTGAATACATAGAAGTATGCATGTGCAAAGGATTCAGAGCAAGCCTCATAGGATCCATGTTGTTATAGTACTCCAATCTACCTAACAGCTTCATTGACACTTTTGCGACGCTAACATATTGTTTCGTGGAGCGATTTGCTAGCAGTCGTATTTTCTAATGCACCACCAACGACTTGTGTCAGATAAAACAGGAAGAAGGCGAGAGTGTTAGAAGCAATGTCCATCGCTTCAACAAAAAGAAGGTGACGATTCCCAACTATGTTGTTGCTACTGCCCTCTCCGCCTTTAGGAAAGGGGTATCATTCGATGGAGATCTCTACAAATAACTCACCAAGTACCAAGGTCATACCATGAAAGACGTCTTAGCCAAGGCGTTGACACAAATCAAATGGGAAGAAAATCCTGCTTATCAACTCTAGTAAGCGCAAAAAGCTTGCATTAGAATAATCAAACAAGATGAGGCCCCCTGGAGAAGACAAATCTCTCACCTTACCATGGGTCAATAACCCTGCTAAGAACGGTGGCAAGCAATGGTCAAAACTGTGAGCAAAGAGAGAACACGAGAAGTAAGTACCCATGGCCTGGCCTGACATCTCCAATCTCTCTATATCACCCACTGAAGTAGTAGGATTTGCACCCTGCATAATAAAAGAGATACCACTCAGTGGTGTGACTTCTATAACAACCATGGTCACCTCATCGAAGATTGCATACGCTAAGGCTGGAAATCAATGAGTTGCTTACTCCAACGCTCACCTCCATGGAGAAACCAAACACGACGCACCCACAAGAGTAGAACCTGGTTCGCCAAGGCAATATCATGTCACTAACTTCACTGCTGGCATATATGAAGTAAGCGGGATATCAATCTCAACCACTAAGAGAAGAACCAGAGCTACCAGAACTGATCATGGGATCAAAGCCATGGCGATAAGCAAAGGCTATCCTGCAGAGGCGATAAGCTTTACTTTTACCGTTAAAGGGGAAGTTTTGACGCCGTACCATGACACCCTAGTAGTATCCGTGAAAGTCTATAATTTCTTTATGAAGCACGTACTAGTCGACAACGACAGTTCTGCCAGCATACTCTTGGCCAAAGCTTTCAAGAAGCTAGGGCTAGACGAAGTGGAAATCCCAAAAAGTCAACCTCCCTGACGAATTCATATGGAAATAAAGCAAAAAATAGGAGAAGTGACTTTGCTAGTCTACATTGGGGGCATCAACCATAAAACAAAGTTTCTTATCATGGACTGCCACTCAGCCTACAACGCCATCATATGAAGACCTTGGATACACGACATGGGCGCTATAGCATCACCCTTACACCAAACCGTGAAACTCTCCACTCCTTGGGGAGTGAAGGTAATCAAAGAAGATCAAGAATGTGCTCCCTCGTGCTATCACACCACCCTACGGACACTCTCTTCGCAATTGTCAACAATGTCCCAAGCCATAGCCTTTAACATCTCCATTGCCTCGCCCTACCAAGGGGACATTCTACCAGTGCTGATAGCAGCTAGGAGATTAGGGGGAAAAAACGAAAGCGAAGAATGAGTCCAAGGCCATGCTTAAGGCAGAATACGATAGTACATTCTGTACCCAATGTTGCCCAAGAGAGTTATAGGACCCTTAGCCATCGGGTTGCTTTTATCTTCATATTGAGTTTTCTTTTTCGTTTATTATCCAAAAGCAAAGGCAATTTTCAGCCATAAAATGATCTAGCACCTAGGTATGTTTCTTACAAAGAAGTGTGAATGTATAAATCAACACCTCTGAAAAGAACCTAGACCATGCCAGAATGCTACAGACCCGATTGACTATGAAAACCTTGGTTTTGATAAACGAAGGAATATCTAGTAATCCCTAAACAAAGCATAGCGATAACCATCGTGAATGCTTATGACTTCCTTTTGGGGGGGAGAATAGGGTTACCTTTAGCCCACTACGGTTATGCGTTTAACAAAGCTATGCTCCCACCAAGGCTATGCGCCCACCAAGGCTATGCGCCCACTAAGGATATGCTCCCATAAAGGCTACGTGCCCAAAAAGGATATGCGCCCATCAAAAATCCATGTAATGTGGACTAGCCCCTCATCACGGTCCATGTAATCCGGACCAGCTCCTAACCATGGTCAAATGTTATGCATCCAAACTACGCGAGTTACCCAAGCTTATGCAACATGTGGACACTTATGATAACCATCCAAAGTGAAACGGATGGAACAAAACATCTATATTCAGCTATAAAATTTCTTTTCGCCATCCCGATAATGTATGCGAAAAAAATTTCCAATCATGGCCCTTGCAGACCGAATAATCTATATACCCATGTCCATCCAAGCGTGGTACCCATAGAACTATGAAACTGATCGAGAACAATATTTTGGCCACATAACTAAGGCTACTTGCCCAAGGACAACGAGTCCAGAAGGTATAGGTACTCATACCTGACCTCCTTTATGGCTATACGCCCAGGAGCAACGAGTCCAAAAAGTTTGGGTACTCATACCTAACCACCTTTATGGCTAAGGCCATGCGTCTAGGGACTAAAAATCCAAAAGGTCTAGCTACTCATACATTGCTACCTCAAAGGCTACCCGTTGTGGGACCATGAGTCCAAACCAAGTCCTGCATCTAAAGTCTAGCACTATCGTGTGATGACTCATGGCTCGATGCCCAAGGATACATGACTCGCTAAAGCCACAAGCATAAAAGATATTGTTCCCATCGGGTCATATGTCCCTAGGCATATGCCAAGGAGACTGCAACTTGCTAAAGTTACTAGTCTATAAACCACGATTTCCAAGTCTCAGATGTTAAATCAGAGATTCTCTAGAGTTGTATGTCCAAGGCTTATTTATCAAATCTAAAGATCAAAAATCTAATTCCTATGAGATTTTGGTCCACTAAGGCTTTGTCTCCTAGGAGTTATGTACCTCAAATGCTAAACTCAGAGCCCATAGTTTAAAAACACTGATGAATTCTCAAATTTGTCCACATAATATGTCCATAGTCCTTAGTTAGGTACAAGTCATAGCTGGTAACCACAAAGAGCTTACGAGGCTAATGATGCTTTGAACCTATGACGACGATCATCAAACGAGGATATTTGTATCCACGGGAGGCCTAAGTGAAGTCACCAAAAGGGAAATCTAGCAACGTGAGGATAAAAAGAAAATTACGTCAAAGGCAAAAAGGCCATAGCGACCAAACGATAAAAAAAACACCCTTAGTGGCCATGAGTTCAAAAGGCCTTTTAGCCTAGCCAGAGTTGGGGGCACGAAAGCCCTATGATCCGAAGACCCATCAGGGGAAATTACAATCAAAAAGGCGTTGACCTAAGCCAATGCCAGTGAAACAAAAATTAAAAAAAACTTATGCCACATGGGCATCTTCTTCTTCTTTCTTCTCTTTTCGATTCATGGTAGCAGGATCCTCAGAGGCAGAAAAGTCAGGATGATTAGCAGTTTACGCCACTAGTATCTCCTAAAAAGTCTGAGGAGTCTCATTCTTCAACATCGCCTTGGTGATTAGATCATGCTGGAGCTCTGCATCAAAGACGACCAAGGGGCAACCGTGAGAACATCACGAGCAATCTCCAACCTTATTTTGACCTTTACAATCCTCCCTGAAACATCCACCTTGGCGATAGCACATTCTAGCTCTCTAGCCTTGGCAACCATACTGTCATTTAGTCAGGCTTTCTCCTCCTTGACCTTAACTAGATCCTCCTAGCCTTCCTCAGTGCCTCCTTCAGCTCCTTGACATCGTCACCCTTGGCTTCAGACACCTTTGGCAGGGAATGGACTATTTTCTTATAAATTGATAGCCTCGCCAAGGCATCCTTGCTAGCCCTTTGGGCCTTGGTAGTCTCCTTCTCCAAGTCTCCAACATTTCTATCCTTGAGATGGAAAGCGACTAAGTTTGGCAGGGGTTGAATCATCGTTCACAGAAAGCTAGAATCTAAACCTGATGTTACGGAAAACTTACCCCAATGGCCCTAGAGAAGAGGTCCTATTTAGACTGACCTTACTTTGCCACTATGTCAGCCACGACAATGGCAAGAAAGCGGTCAACCAAAGCATCTTGGTGGGAAGTAGGGACCTTAGAAGACACTGAAGTTTCGAGGTTTCTTTAACAATGTGAGACTTCTTGACAGCTGAGGAGAAACCATAAGGCTTCTCCCTCTTCTTCACTATGGAATAAGGAGCCTTGGCGGCAATGTCATTGGAGCAGGACTCCACATCTGTCAGCTTAGCACTAGCTGCCATGTACTTCTGGAGCCCCTTAGAGGTCGCATCCGCAATCCTTTTTCTCATATTTCCCCATGGAGTCAACAAGACCAGTCAGAGAACTAAGAGATCATGTGAAGGTCAAGGATTGCTAAGTGATAATTCTTACCCCATATGGATGTCAAGGTCAAGTTGTGCTCGCTCGTCATGAAATCAACAACCCTTATGCTCTTAGGCACCTAAAGGATGGCCTTTGCTCCTTCTCTCCTTACCTCACGAGCCCGAAACCTAACCCCTGCATAGTAACAAAGCAAGACACAAAGCAAGACGTTAGCAAGGTCAAGGAACTAAGACAAAACAAAGACTATGGACTTTTTGTTGCCATGTTTTTCTAAACCTTGACTCTCCCCAACTCTAAGGAAGAAGAAACGGTTTATGAAAGCATCATCCTTCACTCAGTGAACCTTGTGGGGCCTATCATCCACGAAGGCTTCCCTGGATTGTTTGATATGAAGGTTGTACCAAAAAGGCTCGTGTTTTTTGGAGAAGATATAATAGGTAAAAATGACCTTATCGACCCCAATCGCCAACGTCTTCAGCTTTGCCAAGGCCTGGATTGATGTCATTACACGCCAAGCGGAGGGAGAGAATTTACTAGTGGAGATTTCTAGCTTGCTGGCCATGGCGATGACCAAAGAAGGTAGTGATCCCATGAAAAAACCTTAAACAAGACTTCATATATCATAATCTCGTCAGGATAACAATTTGAAGCCTTCTGGTTAGCCTCCGGGAACCGGAAAGGCATGCTTGGGAGAAGATCAAAGAGCACCATTTTTCGTCTAGATGCTCTTGTCTAAAGACAAGTCTATGGTTCAAATCAACATTGACTTTCTAAGGCATGCTAAAAGTGTTTGGGGTAATTTTATTCCCCTAGGGCTTAGCCTTAGCTAGACCATGGGCTCATAGATAACCCCTTTCTTAAATGCATTTACCAAGGCCTTAGCCAAGGATGCGTAGCCATGCCAAGGCCATGAGCCAAGGTTGAGCTAATATTCCCCATTATATGATTTGAATCTTAGAGATAAGGACAATTTCCTTTTAGAATTATGGAAATATTCCTTATTGTATAGATAGATTCAAAACTATAAGTTGTCCATAAATGATATGGAAATATTGTTATTCGAATACTGTAAATACAAAGGGAAGACCCCTAATTCAAGGATCCGAAAATCATTACTCAGTACTCATACATTGTAATCGATTCCTTTACATATAAATAAAGAGTCTTTTACACACTTTTGTACTTGGCTCTCCCTTACAAAGAATCATTCAAAAAACCCCAAAACAATTTGGCGTTAGAAGGAGGGGAGAGATTTCAACAAGAACAAAAGAAAACATGAGTGTATCAAGTGATTCTTCCAATCCAGAGAAGAGCACAAGCCATGAATCCACAACAAAAAATACGCCCCAGAGCAATCCAAAGAGACTGCACCGGACGCAATAGCGGGCGATGCAATATTCATGGAGAAACTTCAACAATACGTGGAAATCGCGGAAAAGCTACGGGAGAATGAAGCTCGATTGAAAGAACTAGTGGACTAAAACATAACTCTCAGGGCCTTAACGACAGACAGAGATGTTTAGACATCTGACCTTAACGATGCATCAAGATTAAGAGAAGGGTTCCATCAATAAAACCGCTAGAAGAAACACCAACCTTAGTATGAAAATATTAAGATCCGGTCTCTCAATATTAGGCTGCCAGCAAAGAACCTTCGTCTCTAGGGTCATGTGCCCAAGGTTGAGATATAGAATATAAGGATTCCTAAATCTAATTCCTAAGAGACAATGGCATGACCTTAAATAGTTTTCCAGTGAAGAACCTTTGGTTCTCTAGGGGCATGTGCCAAAGGCTTAGATATAGAATCTTAGGATTTGTAAATCTAATGCCTAAGAGAGCATGGTTCACCAAAGCTATGTACCCCATGCCTTGACTTTAAATAGGCTGCGAGCACAGAACCTTTGGTTCTCTAGTGTCATGTGCCCAGGGTTTGGATATAGAATCTAAGGATTTGTAAATATAACACCTAAGAGACCACTGTTTACTAAGGCTATATACCCCATGGCATGACTCTAAATAGTCTGCTAGTGAAGAACATTTGCTTCTCTAAGGCCATAAGCAAAGGAATTAAATAGAGAATCTAAGGATTTGTAAATTTAATGCCTAAGAGACCATGATTCACTAAGGATAGTACCCCATGGAATGACTTTATTTAGTCTGCCAGTGAAGAACCTTTGGTTCTCTAGGGCCATGTGCCTCAGGGATTAGATATATAATCTAAGGATTCGTAAATCTAATTCCTAAGAGACCATGATTCACTAAGGTTATGCGCCCCATGGCATGTCTTTATATAGTCTGCCAGCAAAGAACCTCTGGTTCTCTAGGGCCATGTGCCCCAATGCTTAGATATAAAATCTTAAGATTCATAAATCTAATGCCTAAGAGACCATGGTTTGCCAACGCTATGTGCCCCATGGCATGACTTTAAATAGTCTGCCAACGAAGAACCATTGGTTTTCTAGAGCCATGTTCCCCAGAGCATAAATATAGAATCTAAGTATTCGTAAATCTAATGCCTAAGAGACCATGGTTCTTTAAAGCTATATACCCCATCGAATAGCTTTGAGTTGTCTGCTTACAATGAATCCTTGGTTTTCCAGGACCATGCGCTCGAGGGCTTGGGTGAAGAACCTAACGATTAATAAAGACCCTGGTTCACCCTATGCTAGGGGACCTATGTCCATGAAACCAAAGACGAGCAAAACGCTGATCTGCCAAGATTTCGACAGTCAACCTCAATAGATTCAAACCTAGGGTCCTTGGTTTAAATCTTCAGAAGATCGATAGGAGGCCTTTAAGGCTTTTTATTCTTCATCTCCCCTTTCATGTTTTTAAAAACTTTGTTTAAAGAATCAATGTTTAGGGCCCTGCAACCTGGTCATGAGTTGGGGGCACGAAGGCCCTCTGTCCAGAAGCCCATGAAGGGACCATTACAAATGGTGAGACGTTAGCAGAAGCAAACACCCTCGGTAAAAAAAAAAAACAATTTTGTGCCTGGAGAGCACCTTCTTCTTCTCTTATTCTTTTCCTGTAGGGGGGTTCGTGACCGGTATGGGAACCAAAATTCTCATAGTCAATGTTTATGTGAATGACAGATTCTCTAGAACTACAGCATAGACTCGTAACCTACTTTTCTAAGTGTTTTGAGGTGACGAAAATTGTGTTGTATCTCTCTCTCCCTTCGCACCCTTTATATAGGTCTTCGTGGGCTTGGATCATTTCGTTTTCTGTCCCGATTTGTGCATATCTTCTCTTGGAAATATTCCTTTTCCCCGATTCGCATATATCCTTTAAGAGATCCTTCCTTATCCTCTTGAAACTTAACATTTTCGCGAAACCCTGGAAAACCGTCATTGTAAGTGGGCCTGTTCTCGCCCGAAATTTTAAGTGGAATGTTATCGCGTTTTGGGCCCTTTCGGGCCATTTCGCGGCTAAGTGGTAATAGTTTCTCGTAAGGCCAAGCGGTAATAGTTTCGTGGAATGATAAGATTAATCGTATAATTTAGACTCTTCTGGTGTTTAAGTTAACCGTCGTCGTTTTACACGATTGATATGAAGTCCACGAAAAGCACGAATCCTTACGATTATCGTCACGACGGTTTGACGGAACTCCAATCGAGACAAAACGAGAGACGATCAAGTGACGATTCGAAGAAAATGATGATCGGAAAGGATGTGGTTCAGCCAACGGATAACGGCCGAACATTTTCCGCGTCCTAGCGCCATCTGGCGCCAAGACCAAGCCCTGGTCTTGGCGCCAATTGGCGTCAAGACAGGCTCTCTATCTTGGCGCCAATTGGCGCTAAGACTAGGCCTTGGTCTTGGCGCAAATTGGCGCCAAGACAGACCTTCTTTCTTGGCGCCAATTGGCGCCGAGACCATGCTGTGGTCTTGGCGCCAATTGGTGCCAAGACGGACCTCCGGTCTTGGTTTCAATCAACATCTAGATCGACCTCTAGTTCAGTCGTCAATCCGTTTTAAGACTCGTTTGTAAGATAGTTCTCCGAAACGACGTTGTTCTCTGATGCTTTCGGTGGTTTCGTATCGCTCAAAAGGATGTATCGTGTGGCCTTGTAAGAGTTGTCCAAAAGCCATTGATGCTAACTTTAGCACTCGGATGCCTTAGTTTCTCGCGGACGGATAGACTTCTTTAAAAGATCGTCTAGACCCTAATTGGCTTGCGGTCAGGACGACAGTAAGGCTAGATGACGGCAAGTCCAGATGACGGCAAGTTTAGACGACGACGAATCTAGTCGACGATAAGTTTAGACAACGACGAGTGCAGACGTTGGTCGTGTTTCCGAGTAAGTTTGATTAAAGATGTGATCTTGGACGTTAATTTCGAGAGGACTGTTTTTGACCCCAACAGTTAGCCCCCCAGTCCGCAAGTTTTAGGAATAATTCTTGCGGGCGAGTGATGTGTGTTTAATTGGAATCTACGACCAAGAGTGCTTTTTCCTTTCTCGAAAACTTTGGTCGATTAATTTATTGCAGAAGATCTCAACAAGTATCAAAATGTGATAGGATTGGGGCTGCGCCTCGTAGAGGCAGCCTACGTACCCTAGTGGAAGGGATCAAGCCTTTCGTAGTTCGTCCTAGGGTCAAGGTTCTTACGACCTGTTTTCCAGTGAGACCTTGATGGTTTAGATGGTGCTCGTTCTCTTGCGTTATCTCTGTTCGAAACTCGTGTCGGTGAGTTCGAGAAAGATTTTGAAAAGATTGCGAGTTCGCCGCTCAAGGAGAAGAAGGTTAGGAAGGCGTGAGCCTTAGGGCTTGAAGCGAAGAAGGTTTATTAAGCCGCGAGATCATATATGTCGTGTATGAGTCGAGGGTCGCTGCGCACGCCGATTCTCAGGCTCGTTTCACCGAGGCCGCAAGCTCCCTCGATTCATTGATGGGCGTTCATGAGAACGATCTTACCTTGGCGGTCCTTGAGGGAGTAATGAACGAGATTCAGATATGGAGGATCCTTGTCTTCGCTGGCTGAAGGGGTCAAGCTATCTGCTCGGTGAGTGGAGCTAGTGGTTGCCTCAGTCGTAGCCAAACGCTCGATCCAGTCTGTGACCAGCTTTGATAAGTACGAGTGTGTGTGTTAATCCTTTGAAAAATTCTGCGAATGCAGTGATTCGGTAGGTGCATTGCGGTGTATCCGGGGTTCTGATTACTCTTACCATGCCGAGATAGATAGGCTGACCGGTCATATGGATAAGCGCGAGAACATGGAGTCTTTGATCCTTCGATCGGAGGGAGGATTCGGAGTCACTGGGATCCAATTTTCGTTTCTCCAGATCTGAAGGAAGTCGGTAACTCTGTTCGGTGTGAGGATGACGCGGTTGATAAGTGCCCGAACCCATCCGATGTGAACGGATTTTCGATATCCGGTTTTTCAGAATGTTCGCGCGTCGAGGGAATAAGTTCTCTTTCTTATCGTTAGATTGTTTTTTGTGAAGGGTTTATGAATTTATCCCATGGAATAAGCGACTTCCTTCGCTTTCCTTCGCGAAGAGTTCGTCCCCCCCCCCCCCCCNGAGAGCTTTGTTACATGTTTTTCCTTGTGTGTCGCGTAGACTGCATTCCGGGTGCCAGTTGACGCGAAGACTGCATTCTCGGCGCCAGTCGGCGCGAAGACTGCGTTCTGGCGCCATTCGGTGCGAAGACTGCGTTCTGGGCGCCATTCGGCGCGAAGAATGCGTTCTGGGCGCCATTCGGCACGAAGAATGCGTCCTCGGCGCCAATCAGCGGGAAGACTGTGTTTTGGGCGCCATTCGGTGTGAAGACTACGTTCTCGGCGCCGATCTGCGCGAAGACTGCATTCTCGGCGCCACTCGGCGCGAAAACTGCGTTCTCGGTGCCAGTCGGCGCGAAGACTGCATTCTGGACGCCAGTCGGGGCGGAGGTTGCGCTCTCTACGTCAATCAGCGCGGAGACTGCGTTCTCCGCGCTAGTTCGACGCACCGACTGCATTCTCTGTGCCAACCGTCATGAAGACTGCGTTCTCAGGGCCAGTTCGACGTGCAGACTGCGTTCTTGGCGCCAGTTCGACGCGCAGACTGCATTCCAGGCTATACGATGTTACTTGGGCGTTTCAAGAGAATCGTGGATTGCTATTGTTGCCGTAAAGTCATCTGCGAGAAGATGTGTTTTTGCGATAAAAAAGAATTGC
>OVAN01013109.1:0-13135 GCA_900406275.1 Anastatica hierochuntica
TTTTAAAAACTTATATTTCGAGCCTTAATTATTCTTACATGTTTGATAATTATTTTATAATGATTCAAATGTAAGAAATTAAGATGTTCAAAAATAAAACTTAAAATCAACTTTCTATATTATATAAAAACTATTATGAAAAACATGTATTAGATTATAATTTTTCATTGTTATACATTATAGAATTTATGTGTATTTTATAAATTTTCTTTTAAGATTATACAGTTTCCTTCTATTTAATTTTTTAGTAAGCTAGTTTTCTTTTTTTTGTTAAATTATATCTTTTAAGAAGTAAATAACCAATACTAGGAAAGTTTGTATTAATTTCTATTTTATGATTGACACATTTCACATTCTAAATTAAACCTTGACATATGTCGAAATCCGGTGAGTTACAATTTTGCTTACGTGTCGCGTTCACGTCGAACGCGTTCAGCTTAATATAATAAGATTAAAATATTCTCCTGTACTAAATATATACCTTTCCAAAATACATTAGCATAAAATACTATTAAAAAAACAGAAGTTTAAGTTTGCTTTGTTACAAAAATAACTTTCACAATAATTTTTTTGTTGACAAGAAATTATAAAATATCATTTTTATTTGTACATAAACTCCTTTTGTTTGAACAACCTCTATATTTCCCAACTGTTTACCAAAAGAAAAAAAGCCTCTATATTTCCCAACTCTCACACGTTAGGAAATAAAATATTTAGCTACCTTTTTTATTTGTCATCAGTCTAGTGGCTTAATAGTTCTCTGAAAATGGCATCATCCTGGGTTCAAACCCAGGTAAGTGAGCTTGACCAACAGAGGTGGTAACCACTGTACCACTTGTGTCGCTCAAAATATTTAGCTACCTTTAATATATATATATATATATATATATATATATATATATATATAAATTTCGCATCATCACAAGTTTTTTTTTTGTTAAAAGACATTCAATTTAAATAAAGTAAACGTTACAAGATATGGTTGTTTAGAACCATATAGTTTGATAAAGCCACAATACATGTTTCATGTAAGAAGAATCTCTACACCCAGAAACGATATTAGGTAGAGAGATTAATGTACCAATAGCAAATGAGCTTGCTGTACTTAGTGATTGGCTCCACGACCACGACGACCGCGATTTCCTTTCCCTCGTACCACAATCCACCCTGTTTCTTGATACTTCTGTGACGGTTTGATTAGTCGGCCGCCTCTGGACATGGTGAGATAAACCGCTTCGTCTGTCTCATCCCCAATATCACGTTCTCGCTCAGTGGTTCGAGAATAACTCTGGTCACTTGCCTTCGGGTTTATGTTGGTCGCTTGAGGTGTGGCGACTAAATGCTCGCCTTCTGGGGTTATAAAACTCCCAGCAATGATACTATGTGATGGAATCTCTTCCATAATATTTTGTGGTTGAGTTTGAGCATGTTGTACATCTGCTAATGGTAGGGTAGATATAGAAGAGCTTGCGTTAGTAGTGATAGGTACCTCTTCGTAAAGTATGAAAGCTTCTAGGGCTGTGTCATTAGCCACTTCTTTGCCTTTTCTTTGAGTAGATTTTACTTCTTTCTGCACTTGTGCATCAACTTCAGAGGCAGTTTGGTTTTTCCAATATTTTCTGATAACCGAAGTTCATTACCAGGAGATACCTCTCTAGTAACAACAACTTTCATAACATCACTTTGACGCGTTGACTGAAAATTAGAGTCGTTATTATTAGTTAACGGGCTGTCCATTTGCACTTGCTTCTCATTTTCCGCATTCTGTACCTCTTCGGTAATTGTTGCAACATACTGGGACATTTTTAAGATTCACCCACACAGGTATTGTTGATATCTCAGGTACATCGAAGGTTCCTTGTGAAGTCCATGGAGAAACAAACAGTAGACAGTCATCCACATGCCATACGCCTCTCTGCACTACCCACTGCCTAGTTTCTTTATAAGGAATGTGTACAAAAACAATAGACTCTCCTATAATCCTAATAGATATCTTACAACTTCTACCCCAAAGTCGATTTAGCACGGCATGAATAAGACCCCCAGGAGGAGCTCGACATCTATGAAACTGACCTATATCATATTCATCTTTATTTTCTGGTCCAAGACGTATTACCTTAGATGGGATTGTCACCTCCGGCGTTCCGTCAAGTCTGTAGGTCGGTTTAGCTGCACGATACAGGTTTCTGGTGACTGGATTCATTCGTGCCGCCCACGGGAATCTCAAGGTTCCATTAGCCTTAAGTTTAGGTGCCAGGAGTTTAGGGACTGGAAGATTCGACATCACTGGATGAGACCCAACATGCCGCCTCTTCTTCTGCGTCTGGCAAAGACCATCGTTTAATGAAGGCCAAAAAGCTTCAATTTGAGAAGCGACCTTGAGGACATCATCACAAGTTACTTATAAGTTTGTTAGTCTAGGGCTAAATGTGAATTGTACTAAACTCTAAGTATTAGCACAAATATTGATATATGTTATATACAATTTTAATATACGTCTAGAGTGAGAATCTCTCTGTGGAACCTCTACTAATTTATAATGTTTATTAATTTATAAAATATTAATTTATATAGGTTTTACTATACATAATATAACTACAAACATGAAATTTTAAGAAAAAATCAAATACACAAAAGCTCAAGCATAGCACGGAGCAAGTTTGTAAATAAAAGCATTTGAGAGACCTATCTTATTTTTTTTCATGTCTTATCTAATATTAAATTAATTTTCTTTTAATCATTAATAAAAATCTATATTTTTTTAATAATATTACTACTTTGTTTAAATAGATACCCAATTTTGTGGACAAGCTAATAGCTTAACTTTTATATAACATATATAGTTTCACTTGGACTTCATAAATTTTAACATATTCTATATGTTGTTTTCGTTTTATTATGATTTTCATTAGAGATATTTATTTGTTATCAGTTTTGTCTTTTAACAATGTAATCAGCAAGAGACAACAAAGGAGCTGCTTTGGCTGAATCAAAGCCTTGAAGATGTTTACGCGCTTCCCTGTTCAACTCCTCCGCATATTCTCTCGATTTCTCCACTCCCATCACTCTCGGATACGTCAGCTTTCCGGCTATCATATCTTTTCCGGCGGTTTTCCCCAGCTCCTCCGATGTCTTCGTCACATCAAGCACATCATCAACCACCTGAAACATCAACCCAACGCATCTCGCGTATCTCCTAAGCCTCTCGATTTCTTCGTCAGAGCCACCTCCCATTGTAGCTCCTATAACAGCCGCCGCTTCAAGCAACGCCGCCGTTTTATGAATATGTATAAACTCAAGATGTTCCAATCCGGCTATATCGTCCTCTTCCAAGATCATTCCTTCTCCTGCCATATCCGCCGCTTGACCAGCAACAAGCCCTTCCGTTCCTACGGCTTTAGCCATCTCTTGAACGGCCGAGAGAACCCTTTCTGGAGGAACGCCTAACGAAGTGGATGAAGCCAATGTCTTGACGGCCAAAGCTATGAGCGCATCAGCCGTCAAGACGGCTATATCCTCCCCAAAAACTTTATGATTGGTGGGTTTTCCTCTGCGGAAACTGTCATCATCCATACAAGGGAGATCATCTTGGATGAGAGACGAGGCATGAATCATCTCAACTGCACATGCAGCAGGCATTGCATTCGACTCTCGGCCGCCCACGAGCTCACATGCAGACAAACAGAGCATCGGCCTTACGCGTTTTCCGCCCGAGAGAAGCGTGTACCTCATGGCCTCACGGATCTTAAGTACTGGTTCACAAAGAGGAACGGCCTCCTCTAGTGCTTTATTTACAGACTTAGCCTTACTGACCATATACGACATGAACTCAAAGCCATGGATTGCGTCCGACGTATGTTGGCGGATGGAAGTATTAAGGTGACGGGTCAGCCGCAGAGTAGACGAAACCGCACTGTAACTTGGCTTTAAGAATCTCCAAAACAAGAGTTGGAAAAAAAGAATGATGGAGATGAGTGTGTAAACAAAAGCTTCTCGATTTTCCATCTTTCACTTTTGTTTGTTGCTATCTAAATCGCAATGGTGATAACATTTTTATAGTGGAAGAGTTTAGGTTATAATATCAGTCACGTTTTATTCATTAGACTATATACAATGGTATTGATATTCAACATCCACTTTTTCATTTTTAAACCTTCCGCATCGTCTTCTCTTTCTTCCCCCTAATAATTCAACACCCATTCAACTTTTACACTTTTACAATGGTTTTGTTCAATACAATTCAATACCCTATCCACAACTTAAAAAAAATTGATGTTTCGAAAATTACGTTTTTTTTTTCTATATCCAAATTAAATAAACTTAGTTTCTATTTATAGAATAGAAAAAATGATGAATTATGATATAATAATTTTTTTTATAAATAAATGACTTTAAATAATTAGAATGAGATAAAACAATTTTAAAAAATAAATCAACCAATTATAAAACAACACATGGGGTTGTGGTCCCACCACTTTCAATTTTCAACATGTTGAATTTATTCAACATCTCTCTCATCCACCTAATTTCAACATCCAAAATCAACACTCTCATTGCAACAATTTAACTGTTGAATTGTGTATTCAACACCCTCATTGTATATAGTCTCAGACCATTTTCAACTTATGACAGCGGCAATTTGTGGACAACTGCTGATCCGCAAGACGTCTCATCTTCAGAGAATTTAAGGCAATCATCATCGCAGGTTCTTCTTGTGGGTATCTTAAAAAAAACATTTTTAAATTACGTGGGGCCCACCGTTTCAGCAGAAACCGTCTCCCGCGTTACCCAAATAAGAAACGACATTTGAGAGGATTTAGCACTGTTCGCGGGCCCCACCGACACGTGGCGGCCCGCGATTGGTGTATTTTTTTAATTTTTTTTAAATTTTTTTAAAAAATTGGACACAAAAAAATTAATAAAAAAAAATTAAGAAACCCTTTACTGGGTTACTGCGATGAGGATGCTCTAAGAGCAAGATCAATGGGGAGAACCCCATTTGAAGTTCTTACATAATATTTAATTAATAAAAGTAAAAAGAAAAAAGAGAGAGAGAGAAAAAAAGAGAGTGGGGCCGAAGAGAAAAAGAGAGAGAGTGTGTTGAAGAACCGGTTCTTAATGGGGGATTTTAAAGAGTTGGGTTTCTCTTCTCTCTCCCCTCTTCTGATTTTTTTAATATTTTTTCCCTTAAGATTTTTTTTTCGCCTTTTTTCCCTTAAGATCCAGGTTAAGAAACTCTCATTGTTTGTGGTCTAAGAGCATCCACAAGACGTAATATTCTTAGAAGTATTCTAAACAAAAAAGTAAAATAAAATAATAAGTATTATTTGTTTATTTAGAACATTTTGGTAGTGTTCCAAGATATTTTAGAACACTTCTTAATAGACAAATAATACTTATTATTATTTTTTGCTTAGAACATTTCTAAGAACACCACCAATAAAGATGCTCTAATTTACACTGAATAAACCAAGAAGGCATTCTTATTCCTGGGAAAATGTTGACGAAGAAAAACTCTCTATTACTCTTTCACTATTTTTCTATTCAAATATAAAATATAATATAGTAAAATCTTTATAGTTAATACTAAATTAATAAGAGTAATTCTCTCAATTACTATCAAAAAGGTTTTGTTAACAAATATACCTCGCACTTTTTGGAATTAACAATTATATCAGGTGTTAAGTTTTATTCGTAAATACTATAATAAAATTGCTCTCTACAAATAGCTCTCTGCATTACAATCTTTGCTTACAGAACCAAGAAGAAACACCTGTAAATACCTTGCTTATAAGCAGACAAAAACCTGCTTATACAACCAAGGACCAATGTTATCGAGAAAAAAGAAATATATCTTAATCGACACAACTAACTCTACAAAAGACAATCGATAAAGAAATAAGAAATTATTTCTTATATCTGCATATATCTACGAATATCTGCGGGATATTCACCAAATCTACTTGACAATCTAATATAAATAAAGAAATCAAAACCCTAAGATCAACATCTATATTTTACGACATAGATACTCCACATAAGCAAAGAAGCTACAATAGAAATTAGAGTTTTTACGCTTGTTCGTTATTTCTTTGTTTTTACTAAAATATCAATAGTATATATGTTTCGATCTTTGCTTTCCATAGTAGCATAACGAGTTTTTTCCAAATTTTGCCGTAACAATTTGGTACTAGAGAGATGAGGCTAAATTCGAGACTACATGACAATGAGCAGCTGAAAGGATGTTCAGGTAACTGACAATAACGAAGAAATCGAAGCATACAACGAGACCATTAGACAACAAGAAAGTAACCCCCAAGGAGATGTTGATAAATAGACCGCTTAGGCAGATCAAGACATGGCAAAAGAGGTAGAAGCGATAGGCCCATGTGGAAAAATATTCTCGAAAGTTGCCCGAACATGTTCAGAAGATCATCAACTGGAGAACGACAACATGACCCTTCGAGAAGAGAACTCGACCCTCACTGTAGCAAGAGTGACCACCGATGGAAGGAGCCCTAGGTTCCAGGATCAATCCAATGCAATCCTGGAACATGCCCTCCGCTAAAGATGACCCATTCCACACACCAGTGAGAGGGAATAATGCTGCCCCTAGAACTATAGACTCTCCTACAAGGCCACCAAAACATTATGGAGCTATAGACTCTTCCATGATGCTTGCTCCGAATAGAACCACATGTTGCTAGGAATGAAAGGAGAAGCCGGTAATGAGAAACCTTACGACAAACCAGAGAAGGTGTCATCCAGCAAAGGTAGCATGAGAAGTAGTCACTGACCATTGAATATAGCGGTGAACATTTGGCTAGATGTCTCAGAATTATCCATCTTGGGAACCGAGCTAGTAGGAGTGCTAAAGCAAACATGCACCCAATTAAACTGCCCACAGAAGATGAGAGCGCCAAATTATCAAAGAGACCCTGCTTCATGGTGCAACTAACATCAAAATCACGAGCACCAAACGAAAGATTATATCTCCCTGCATATGTAAGTTAACGAGTTACTGAAAAAGGGATACTTAAAAGAGTTCCTATCACAGATAGTCAAGGGTCACCTAGAGAAAAAGGACGAAGACCTAGTGAAAAACCAACCGCTCCCTGCCTCGCCACCACAGTACGACCACATGGTTATGTCATCTCTGGAGGCTGGTAAGTGAGTGGCTTTACCCAAGCGGTGGCCAAAAGGAGCATTAGGACTGTCAGAATCGATCAAAGAGAGTTCGAGTTGAAACATATAACTATCCAAGGAGTTCCTATAAACAGAACCGGAAGACACTTCTTAGAGTGTTCTCTAAAAAATTCCCTTGTATGAAATATCATGTTTCCAGCTACTGGTCACTATGTAAGAGAATTCAATCCATCCTTACTCAATTTTTGTGGGATGCAAAGCCAAATGAAAGAAAGATATAGTGGGTAGCTTGGCATAAACTCACCAAACCAAAGTGCATGGGTGGATTGGGTTTACGAGACATTGAAACTTTCAACAAAGCCCTCCTTGTCAAATTAAGCTGGCGGCTAATCACCCAACCAAACTGCTTCTTGGCCCATAATCTTATGGGAAAGTGCTACAAATATTCAAGCTTCCTAGACTGTTTTGCAAAGGCAACATTCTCTCACGGTTAGTGACGGATGGTGAGCTCTCTTAGATGGCGGGAGATCCTGGAAGGAACATATTTGATTGCTAAAATTATAGTTGGACAATTAGGAATGAAGAAGACATCCATTTGTGAAAGGATACTTGGACTTTAATGTCACAATAACTCATTGCAATGGAACCAACAACTGAAAATGATAATGAGCTTAGGGTTTCAGACTTATTACTTCCAGTGTCGGCAAAATGGAACAAAGAAAATATCCACAACCTGTTCCACAACTAAAAAATTGTATCCTTACACCCTGCATTACTAATTGACTCTTTTTTTGCAGATTGTTGGAAGATTGTGAAGCGACTGATCATTTTACCGCCCACCGGAATGTACATGAGCTCTTTGACGGCTTGGATTCTCTGGACCATCTGGCTGTCTAGAAATCAGAAAATTTTCAAGGACAAGGCTTTCAACGAGATGGAATCCTTGCCAAAAGTTGTAATCGATAAGAAAGAATGGCATCATGCACAACTAGTGAAAGGGAAAACGTTTCTTCCACGATGGATTCTCTTACCTAAAAATTCATATGACATTTTAAGCAGATCCGATGCGGCATGAAAAGAAGAAAACCTCTCGATGGGTATTGTCTGGATCTTTTCAAAATAAGGAATTGAGATTCACATAAAATCTATTATTTCATAGTTTGTTAGCTCGCCACTGATGACAAAGAGGTTAGCCTCAAAAGCGGTCAGCTCTGCATTTAGGTTTCTTGCGAGTCAAGTTTGAAACTGGCTCTCAGCAACTAGCGTAAGCAAGTCGCAGCAGTTACCTCGTTTTTGAAACTTCATGAAATACTCTTCGGCATTAATTCTCTTTTGACTATATTTACATCTTTTTTATTATCTTCTATTTCACGGATAGCTAATGATCAAGTTGATGCTTTGGCAACACTTACTTTGCATCAAGCTGTATTAAAATTTGTTTTCTAATCTATTGAATTTTACTTTGAACAAAAAGGAACTAGTAAGCCATTAACATACATTCTAGAGAAATTCTAAGCAATAACCTAACTTCCACTATTATTTAAATCTCACATCCCTTTTAAAAAGATTTTTTTTTAATGATTTTACCCTTATTTTCAATTTTTATTTTTACAAGCGGGTTTTTGTTGTTGTAAAATTCCTTTATTATTTTATCGGCATCCGAAAAATTTAATTAATGAAGGACGAAAGATTATTCACCTAATTGACCTACATTCTATTATGAACTGAATTACTAATTTATCTCTTATCATTTTCATAAGTGAACTATCTAATTTCTTTGACTTAACACCACGTAAAAGTAATTTATTGAAGAGTAGTTAAGTAACTTGCTTAACAAGTTATGTGTTCCTATTCTTGATAAATTTAAGATTGTTGATAAGCTCAGAGATCCCACTTCTTAGAAACTTTGTGTCGATATATGATTTAAGTTTTGCGATAAATACTCTTTGTGGATTGTGAATAAAGGCAAGAAGTTCATATTGACTTAATCTACATAATTTTTAAAGATCGTGTACTAAATCACTCTACAAATTAATAAATACTAATTTATCGAATAATCGATATTGTTAGACTAATAATTTTTTTAAAGTTTTGACATTACTAGACACCATTAGTAAGGGTTTCTCAACATGGTTTTCTCAAAAAAATATTAATAAAGAATTGAAAGTTGAAGAAAGTGTCTCTCTACAAGAGACTAAAGTATCTTCTTAAAGAAACTCCAGTTTTTTCTTGAGAGATTCACGTTTTAAGTGTTTTCATTTAATTGGTTTACTCTATTTCTATTTTTTTTTGTTCAAACTCTATTTTTAGTTTTAAAATTTTAGTTATATAATTAAGTCATATTAAAATATTAATAAAATAATATTGAGAAACTCAATCTAAGAAACTCACTCAATGAGCATGATCAACCTAGAACCCCATTTAGGTTCTCTTGTTGATTATTTTAGTATTAAAAGTTAGTTAAGAATCTTTGTTAAGAGACAATGCATTTTTGACATCCATTGCTAGTTTCTTAATTAGGGTTCTTAGAAATAAAAAATTTAATATACATTTAGTTTTTAAACGGATCCGAAACGGATCTCAAACCTGAAATATTTTCGGTTAACCGTTCGATTCCGGTTTGGTTCTTTCGGTTTCAGATATTTTCGGATATTTTCAGGTATTTTTGGGTATATTTTCGGGTATCTTGGATTCGGATCGGGATATTTTAAATAGATCTGAAAGGATCCGAAACCCAAAAATATCGTAAACGGATCCGTAACGGATCCAAAAATCGAAATACAAAAAAACGGATCTGAAATGGAACCGAAATCAATCCGAAAATGAAGTTGTTCTGACAAAAAAAAAACGTCTCTTACACATTTGCTTTTTTTTTTAATTAAAAAAAATCCTAAGAAACCGGGTAAGAGACCCGGTTGTTCGTGCTCTAAGAAACTCAATCTAAGAAACTTTTTTTTGACGACACTCAATCTAAGAAACTCAATCTAAAATATTAGTTTCTTGATATTTTACAGAATACCCTTGTGTTTGTAAATAAAAAGCTTTAAAACAATAAAGCTTCAATATATCTATAACTTAAATATGTTGCGGGAGACCAGTATAGTTAATGTTGGGACCGTCTGGGGATGCACGCAAAACATATTTCTTCCATGTTATTTATTTGAATTGATGTCTAACTAATACCTATGCTTTCATCATTGTTTCCACACCCGATCTGAGTCTTCCGATCGGACTGGGTAACCCAAGACCAAATTACTATGATGGTTCGGAATCTTCTGATTTAGTGCTAAAATTCATTATCTTAAAATCAAATTCACAAATCTGCTATTAACCGATAGTCCAGTAAAATTGGCTGAACCTGCAATGGGTGATTTTGATATTAAAAACCCTTAATTTCATTTAGAAAATTTGTTCTGGATTTTAAGTTCAAATACTAGGGATTATCTCCACGCTACTACGTGCGGATTTGTGTAAATATTTTGTATAGTTATCATCATTAAAAAGAAAATATGTTTTTTGAGAAAAAATGAGGATATTATGTATAGGAGCGTTGGTAATTTTGGTTGCATTCTTGATTTACACATTATATATACACGATGATGAACGAGAAGTTCTAAGTTAGACTTTTGTTTTGTTTGAATACATCATTGTCTACCAAAAAACTTGTTGCATTTCTCTCAAAAACGAAGTAGATCCGCACGATTTTTCCGTTAAAGTGGCGTAGTTTGTTAGATAGGGCAAGTCTTGTCGATGAACCTAGTGAAAGGAAAATGACATTTCATGAAGTTACAATTAAGTGATGTTTGATTGTGAGATACAAAAATTGTAGCACTCTGTTTTACGGGTCATATTTTTTATTAGCTAAGTTATGGAGTTCTGGAATTCATGGTTGCGGGCGAGAACAAAATAGGAACACAAATAAATATGGCTTAATTATAAAAAAGCGTGGTAATGATTACATCCAAACCATAATTTTGGTTAAAATGAACCTTGAACATTGGTGTACAATGACGAAATTTGTGTAAAATATTCATTATTTAAAAAAGAGAGGGAATATATTTTATATTCTAACATTTATGTTATATTTTTGTTTTTTTTTTCTGTAGCTTCCCCCTCTCACAATTTAATTATTTGGTTTTGCATATTGATTGGTACTAGAAGCTATTTCGGTTTACATAGTGAATTTGGAATAATGTCGAATATGTCAAATAGGGAAGGCACAATAGATAATGAAAATGGGAAATAACATCAATGATTTGGCACAATAGATAATGAAAATGGCTCACAACTACTAGCTAACGGCTCTTATGCCTACTGATTCTACCATTCACAAGGGAAAGCATACGGAAAAACTAAGCATATGACAGCTGAAAACTTCTTTTCTAACCAAAGTGTGTGTATCATATGATTATTCTTCACTAATGCCTTTGAGAGAAGGGATATTCCAGGTTATTTGTTAGTAAGCTAGAATGGAAAATCTACAACTAGCATAGATACGATGGTTTTTACGTGTTCAATCACCTTTACATTATGTGACTCTCTCTCCGTCTCTGACAAAATCCAAGAATCTGAGTTTTTACCACTACTGCTCCTTTATATTAATTTTGTATGTGATTTAGAGTAAAAATATGTATATTTACCTTGAATAATATCAGTGTAAGATTTGTTCAAGGGAGAGAAAGGTAAATCTAGCAAGCTAAAAGACTGAGACATATCATGAGCATTGCGAGCCTGAAGCCATTTTGAATAGTTTGACTAACTGGACAAAGAAAAATGCTTACTTTCACGCAATGGAACACAATATAGGGCATAAATGTGATTATCAAAAAAAAGGCCATAAATGTATCATTTTTTTTCTTAACGAATTTAGTTGTGGCCTCTAAGGTGAATGATTTGTGTGTATCCAATGGATTTTAGTTATGAAGATTAGATCACCTCTCCAACGGGTCACTCTATTTTTTCCTTCAAAATAGAGTAATTCTATAATAGAGTTGAGTTCTACTCCAGTAATACTCTATTTTAGAGCGAGACAACTCTATTGAATTACTTTATTTAAGAGCAAACTTATTTTTTATTCTATTATAGAGTAAAATATGGAGTAGGATTGAAGCTCTTTTACTTTAAACTTGTTCTTTACTATATTTTAGAATGAAAAAGAGAGTGGGGTTGAAGATGCTCTTAAGATGATAATATTGAGCTTCCCATTGTTTACTAGGGCTGGGCACGAGGCGGTACCTTCAAATTTTGGAGGACCCATAATCCAACCCGACCCGTACGGGTAATTGATTTTTTGTACCCGTATCCGGTTTGAAAGAAACGAATACTCTTAAAAACGAATATTCTTAAAATAATAGATTACCCGTAACATACCCGACTTGTTACCCTTATCCGCATAAACATTTTTTTTTTTGTCGTCAAACATTTAATATTATATATTTTATACCAAAAAATAGACTTATTTTCTGTTTCCTTTTCCATACATATGGACTTTGGTATATTAGACATTTTCAATAAAACACAATTGGAGTCTTAATTTTTTTTGGTATAGTTTTGTATTGAAAAACATAGTTGGACATAAGATTTGATTTATATATTTATTATTTATTATATTAATAATATAGTAATTTATTAGTTAAACGAGTATTTACGGGTCGGTAATATATTAATTAACGGGGCGGATACGAGACGGGTAATTAAAAAATAAATGATACTTGTTACCCGATTCTTACCTGCAGGTAATAGAAATATAGTACCCTTTACGCGTTCCAAAAGCTGTAGATATTCTTTTTTTTCGAGTCGAGTACGAGACGGGTCGCAAGTAAAAGACGAGTAACGGGTATTAGTGTCTAGCCCTATTGTTTATGCACAACACTCATGTGGGAACCGAAATTCTCGCTGTCAATGTTTACGTGGTTCACGGATTCTTTGTGGCCAAAACGCGATAAGATCAGATGATGAACACGAAAAATTAGGTTAAGGTTACGAAACT
>OVAN01013111.1:0-13135 GCA_900406275.1 Anastatica hierochuntica
CGTAATTGGTCTAATAGTTCTTAGTACACATTGGTCTTTGTGGATTCGATAGCTGAACCACTAGAACGTACTAACTGTACGCTTGCAGTGATTTCTTGGGTGAAAACCTGAGCCATCAGCGTATAATATGCATTAAATAGAAATCATGTCACAAATTTTTAGATAAAAAAGTTATTATAATGATGACATGAGGCGAACTAAATCCTCAATTAATGTATAGATTAAATTATATGACGTGTTTTCGAGGTATCAAGTTAATTTGATAAAGATATGTATCAAGTTAAGTCACAATTATATCTAAGGAATTATTAAATGGAATAATAAAAATATAATTATGATTATAACCAATCAAATTTCATAAAATTTCATAAATGTGTTGTGACATATTTTTTTTGTTGAAAAGATATGTGACAAACTCACTTCATAATTAATTATATTATATTTTATTCAACTATTTGACAATAATTATATTTTATTCAACTATTTGTTATATTATTAGTTCTAGTTTTATATTTTTTTTATTAAACATGTATATGACACACTTTTGAGATCTAACTACTAAATCTTTTTGGCAACAACTAATGTATATGTCAAAAAAAATTTTAGTTGCAATCAAATTAATTTAAAACCAATGAAATTACCTTAAGTTGTCATATCATAATTTTTTGTTAAAAACAATTGTGGTGATGACATGTGACAAATTTATTTCTTAATTAATGTATAAGAGATATATAAGGGAATTTTATTTCCAAAATCTTTTTATAGCCAAACAAGGCAAGAAACCAAAAACTTTCTATATTGTTGTCTGAGACATCAAACAAGTATCTATGTCAAAATCTTTGGTAAAGCTAACAATATCGAAACATTGCAATAAGATTCTTAGTTTTGTTTTCTTCTTTGCTTTACTTTTTATTAGGGCTTATTTTTAGTTTTATTTTTGGAAATGTTTTATTTATTGGTGATATATGTAATTTTCCATCATTCTTCCGTGTATTAAAAGAAAATATATATTTTTACATGTCGATCATACGTGAGTTCCCATAATTAATGTTATAATTTAACTTATTGACGGTTTTCTAATTTTAATTTAATTTTGATTTATTTAATTCATCTAAAAAGTCAAAAAAACATGAACCACATTAACTCATTTGTCAAACAATGTTCTCAAATCAAAAAGTTTCACCCAATTGCCAAACAATTTTTGATTTATACTAATAATGTTAGCATATTTTATATTTTTTTTTTTATTATATTAAAAATCAACAAATAAACCATCAACCACATTAACTCAGTTGCCAAACAATTGATTATTTGATTACCGATTTTTGATTTATACTAATAATGTTAACCTTTTTCTTATTTCCGTTTTATTCTATTACTAATGTTATATATTATCATTTTTACTAAGTAGTTAATTAATATAGACAATTTGACAATATTAATCTTTATTATTATATTAAAAATTTGTTTAATACAATTATTTTATTACATTAAAATAGAATTATCTAGTACTACTTTAAATCTACATATTATTTTTCACAACAAAATTTTAAGTTTTTATTTTTCTTGCACTTTATAATTTAAAGTTTTAAGAATTGGAACAATACAGTAAAGCTATATTTCTAAAATCTTAATTACATATTATTATTTTAAAAAATTATTTATATAATAGTATTATATAGTCAAGTATATATATTTAATACATTTAATGGAATTATTTATTCCATGAATTCAAAAATAACAAAAAGATAATATTCCAACGATTTAAAATTACGAAATATATTAAACTAAAAAATTATATATGATTTAACTTTCCTTTAAAAATTTATTTAATGCATACATTAATTCTAAATATTTAAACATTTACTAGATTTGATATTTAATAATCATTTAAAATTGTAAAACGAAAACTTTTTGATGTATATATAAAAATTGTATATGAGTTTATGGAAATATTGATATGTGTGTATTATGTTTATGTCAATATCCTATGGTTGGTCTATCAAACGAAAATGAAAACAGATTTTTACATTACTTTGAGCACCAAGATTATTGAACTATATATAAGAGTTGATGGTTGCCCATAAAAGGACTTTATTCGAGAAGAATCGATCAGACAATACACAATAGAAATAAAACTACTTTTGTTGTTCCTGTGACAATTGTTAACAATATGTGGTTAATGTCTTCCGACCAAAAAATGACTTTGTATTTTATGTGAACATTGTGAATGTATAGTGTTAAAATTACACATATGGACCTATTTTTGAGATATTCATCACCGATGAATATGTAACTTTTTCGTTAATTCTTTTTTGATACTATCACTATATCTATCTTTAATAAGCTATTTTCCATATTCTTAGAATCAATTTTTCAAAAAATTTTTTTTTTTATTTTAATAAATAAACATAATATAAATATGAATATTATAATTAAATATTTTATAAAATATTTATGACTGCGAATTAACAAATAACCACCTAAAAACTATAAGTTGGACCCACAATGATTATGAAAATCACATCTACTCAAAGTTGAATGTCTTGTTCCCATCATATTGATCCAATTCAGATTTTAGTTGGATTAAGTGGGGCACATCACTGGAATCGTTTATTCACCGTAATATTTCATTTCAACTTTTGTTTTCTCAAGATTTAATCTCCGCCGTCCAATACTCTTTCAATGATGATCTTTTTTTCTTTTAGCGTGTCACTAGAGTCTTCACTGTTAACGTTCAACCTAGGGTTGGACAAAATATTCGGATCCGAAGATCCGATCCTGATCCGAACCAAAAAATAAAAAACCGAATCGAATTAAAAAGTTTTAAATATCCAAATGGTACCCATAAAAATATTTTTTGGGTACCCGAACCAAACCGGGTATCGATATTTTTTTGACCTATTTTGAATAATTTAAATGGAAGTACTTGAATTGCGTATCCATAGACAAATTGTTTGGAATAGTATTAATATTGTTAATTTTTGAAAATTTTAATTGAAAAAAAAATTAGAAAAGAAACATTAAATGGTTCGGTTATAATTTAAATATAATCCAAAAAAATCAAAACCAAACAATACAAAAATTCTGATGTTTAACTCAATTCAAGCCATTTTTAACCACCAAAAATTAATTACTATTCGGTTCTATTTCTTGTATTTTTTCATTAAAAAATTATATTTTTATTGAAATATTGTTAACTGAAATCTTGTAAAATTTTTTCTTTTTCTATTTTACAAAATTTCATTGAAAACCGATTGAGAACCAAACACTAAATGATTCGATTCTGGTGTAGTTATAATTCAAAAAACACAAAAGCAAGCAATGAAAAAATACTTATGTTACAATTTTTGAGCCAAAAAGTGATTATAATTATTATGTTAGATTTTTTCAAATCCAGTATTCCTGAAATATGCTTTCAAAGTGAACATGAGAGTTCTAATTTACATTGTAAGTTGGTTGCTATTTTAAACTATCACATTCGATGTGTGACAAAACAACACAACACTTTAAAAAAAATTGTTATCCATATTAGGCTTACAAAGTTGGACTAAAAGATTAACAATTTAAATGTTTTTACTACTTACAAAAAAATTTTAAAATTTAAATTTTTAATTGAAATATTACATACCTAAACTTCACTAAATGTTTTCATTTTTAATTTTTGTAAAAATTAATTCAAAACCGAATGAGAACTGAAACACTAAACGATTCAGTTTCCGTTCGATATTAATCTCGAAAGTTCAAAACCAAACAATACAAAATCTCATGCTTAACTCAATTTAAACCATTTTTAAACCTTAAAAATATTTAATATTTTATTTGATTTCTTTAAATTGAACATATGTGAAATGTAACATATGTTTTGTAAGTGAACATGTGAAATCTATCTTATACTATAAGTTTATTGCTCCTCAAAACTCTCACAACCGATGTGAGACAAAATGATACATATTTTAAATAATTTTAGTGTTTAGTCCATATCAGACTTAGAAAATTGAGCTTAAAAGAGTAACAATTTAAATACTTTAATTGTTTATGGAACCTTTTGATTTTTTGTTAAAATACTCAAACTAAATCCTTTTTAAATTTGTTTTTTCCATTTTTTCTTAAAGAGAAACTTGAATTTTTTTTATTATTTACGAAAAATTTGCATACTTTTCTATCAAAATGCTACAAACCAAAATCTTTATAAATTTTAATCTTTTTAATTTTTTTGTAAAGATTAATTGAATAAAACCCAATAAAAATCGAAATACTTAACTATTCAGATTATGTTCGGTATTAATCGTGAAAAATCAAAACCAAATAATACAAAAATTCTTGAACCTTAAAAAATATTTACAATTTTTTCCGATTTCTTCAAATTGAACATATATTAAATGTTACAAAAGATGTTTTGTAAGTAAACATGTGAAGTCTATCTTGTACTGTAAGTTTATTGATCTTCAAAGCCCTCACAACCGGTGTGGAACAAAACAATACATCATTTACATACTTTTAGTGTTTCATCTATATTGGACTTACAAAATTGGGCTGAAAAATTAATAATTTAGATATATTAATTGTTTATGAATTTTTAAAACTTTTTATTGAAATATTCAAACCAAACCTTTTTAGAAAAATTTTCCATTTTTAATTATTTTCATTAATGAGCAGTCTGGATTTTTTATTTTTTACGACAACTTTTATATTTTTCTGTCAAAATGTTAAAAACAAATTTTTTTTATAAATTTTAATCTTTTTGACTTTTTGTAAAGTTAATAGAATAAAACTGAATGAGAACCAAAACACTTAACAGTTTAGTTTCTTTTTAGTATTAATTCCAAAAAATCAAAATCAAACAATATACAAATTCTTACGTTTAACTTAGTTCATACAATTTTTAAACTTTCAAAATATTTACAGTTATGTTTGATTTTTTAAAATTGAACATATATGAAATGGGATAAAAGATGTTTTATAAGTTAACATGTGAAGTCTATCTTATATTGTAAGTTTATTGCTCCTCTAAAGTCTCACAATCGATGTGAGACAAAACAATACACCATTTTTAATACTTTTAGTACCTCATCTATATTGCGCTTAAGAGAATAACAATTTAAATATGTTAATTGTTCGTGAAATTTTCAAGTTTCTTTATTGAAATTTTCAAATAGAATATTTTAATTTTTTAAATTTTAAAGAAACTTGAATTTTTTAATTGTTTACACAGATTTTTATATATTCTATCAAAATGCTACAAACCGAAATCTTTATAAATTTTTCTAATCGTTTTAATTTTTTTGAAAATTTATTGAATACCGATTGAGAACCAAAACACAAAATGGTTCGGTTTTGATTTAGCTATAATCCAAAAAATGCAAAAAATATTATGCTTAACTCAATTGAAACTATTTTGAACCCCAGAAAGTTAAACATTATTCAGTTATATTTATTAAAACTGAACATATCCGAAATTTGCCAATAAATATTTTAAATGAAAATAATAGGTCATTTTATACTATAAATTTGTTGATGTTGAACGCTCTCACAATTGATACAGGAAAAAGAAACACACCACTTTAAAGATTAAGAAAAAAAATTGAGTTTAAAGAAGTAAGAGTTTAATTTTTTTCTATTGATTACAACTTTTTTAAAAAAACTTATCAAAATATTTCAAATTAAAATCTTTTTAAGTATTTATCATTTTTATTTTTTCTCAAGATTTCTTTGAAAAACGATTTAATCAAAACATTAAAGGATTTAGTCTTGGTTAAGTTTTAACCGGAAAGAGTCAAAACCAAACAATACAAAAGATATTATATTTAACTTAGTTCAATTTGTTTTTGAATCAAAAAATTTAATTACTATTCAGTTCGACATTTTAAAGTCAAACATATCCGAAATATGAGAAAAAAAAATTTGTAAGTGGAAATGTTAGGTCTATTTTATACTATAAGTTTATTACTCTTCTAAACTTTCACAACTGTTGTGGGATAAAACGATACACCACTTCAAAGATTTTAATGTTTTCATAACGTACTTAAATATTTAAACAATTTAAATATTTTATTGTTTACAAAAATATTTAGTTTAAAAAAATTTATAGTATCTTGCAAATCTAATTTGTTTTTAAATAACTCAAATCAAATATTCATTCTTTTTTAGATTATGTTATCAAATTATTAAGTTCTTAACTATTTTTGTAGTAATTAATGTACGAAAATTTTAAAGCTTCCTCATTAGCTAATAACCCCCAAAAAGCTCTATGATTGACATCAAATTTTGACTAAAAATCATTTGCTCTTTATATCTCCCCAGATAATATATTAAATATTTTATTTTTTAAGAAATTATTAATATTTATATTTTTAATCAAAATATTTAAAAACGAAATCTTTTAAAATTATAACCCTCTTTATATTTTGAAAAATTTAACTGAGACCTATTGAGAACCAAAACAATAAGTGGTTCAGTTTCAGTTTAGTTATAATCTGAAAAAATCAAAACCAAAATCAAATAATACGAAATTCTTTATTTTTTTAACTCATTTCAAATCATTTTTAAACCCTTAAAAATTAACTATTGTTCAGTTTGATTTTTTAAAATCGGACATATTCGAAATATGACAAAAGATGTCTTCTAAGTGAATGTGTGAGGTTTATTTTATACAATAACTTTATTATTCTTTAGAACTCTCATAACCGATGTGGGATAAAACAAAACAATACTTTAAAAAAATTTAATGCTTGAGACAAATTGGACTTACGAAATTGGTTAATAATTTACATTTTTATATTATTCTCGAAATTTTAGTTTTTTTATCTGAATATTTAAAACCGAAGTATTCATTAATTTTTCACTTTTTTATTTTTTGAAAAATTTAAATGAAAACCGAAATGTTAAACGAATCGCTTTCGGTTTTTTTAACCCAAAAAATCAAAACTATAGAATGCAAAAGAAAAATATGTCTAACTGAGCTCAAACCATTTTTAAACCAAAAAATAATAATTACTTTTGGATTCGATTTTCTAAAATTGAACACATTCGAATTGTGAGGAAAGGTGATTTAGAAGTGAACATGTGATGTTTATTTTAAACTGTAATTTCTATGCTCTTCTCTACTTTCATAACCGATGTGGGACAAAACAACACACAATTTTAAATATCTTATGCGAATCTTATTTATTTTGAAAAGTAACTCAAATTAAATATTTATTTCTTATTTAGATTATAAGTATCAGATCGTTAAGTATCAGATCGTTAAATATCTTAACTATTTTGGATCGAAATTAATTTCACAATTAAATTAAAAAATTTAGAGTTTTTTTCATTTTCTATTAATCCCCCAAAACGCTCTAAGGTTGACAGATCAAAATTCGACTCTTAATAATTTTCTATTACACATTAAAATAACTACAAATTTTTTATTTTTATCAAAATATTTAAAACAAAAATCTTAATAATTTTTAATCTTTTTATATTTTGCAAAATTTAACCAATACCTATTGAGAACAGAAAAATAAGCGGCTCGCTTTCGATTTAGTTATAATCCGAAAAAAATCAAAACTAAACAATATAAAATTCTAATTTTTAAAATCAGTTCAAATCATTTTATCTATATTATTAATCAAATATTTAAATCAGAATTATTTATAAATGATTCGATTTCGGTTTTTTAACCCAAAAAATATATATATAATGCCAAAAAATTATGTTTAACTTAGTTCAAACTGTTTTCAACCAAAAATAATAATGAGTATTAGATTCGATTTATTAAAACCGAACACATTCAAAATGTGAGGAAAAATGATTTGTAAGTGAGCATATGAAGTCTATTTTATACTAGAATTTCATTGTTCATCTCTGCTTTCACAACCGATGTGGGACAAAACAACATACCACTTTAAAAACATCATGCAAATATTTTTTTTTAAATGACAAAAACTAAATATTCTTTTATTGTTTAGATTATATGTATCAAATTATTAATATCTTAACTATTTTAGAACAAAGTTAATGACACGATTAAATACAAAAATTTTAGATATTTTCATTGGTTAATAACCCCTCAAAATGCACTAAGGTTGACACATCAAATTTTGACTCTAATAATTTTCTCTGACACATACAAATAACTACAATTTTTTAAAATTTTTATCAAAATATTTAAAACCGAAATCTTTTTAAATTTTAAATTTTTATATTTTGCAAAATTTAACCGAAAAATATTGAGAACATAAACAATAAGTGGCTCGATTTTGATTTAGTTATAATCTGGACAAATCAAAACCAAACAATACAAAATTTTTGTTTTTTTAACTTAATTCAAATCATATTTTAAACCAATAAAAATTAATTCTTTTTCAGTTTGATTTCTTAAAATCAGACATATATGAAATATGATAAAAGATGCCTTCTAAGTGATGATGTGAGGTTTATTTTAAACAATAATTTTATTGTTCTTTACAACTCTCATAATCGACGTGGGACAAAACGAAACAACACTTTAAAATTATTAATGCTTTTGTCATATTGATTTCTCAAGTGATTTCTGACGAACAAGTGATAACACGTGTTTCAAGTGATGCTCGACAGTGGATGTTGGCTCAAGATTTCAAACCAAAACCTTGACATTCATCCTCTTTGCTTGATGTTGATGTGATAAGGAGAATGAAGTGCTTTTTCGAGGCTGCATGGGATGGAACGACATTGACCGTTAGATTTGGATGGTATTACCTTTCCAATAAATACATGATGTTGGATGATTTTTCTTACTCTCACTCGAATGTGATATCAGCTCTCATTGCTAAAAGTTTTGCAATGTTGTTTGCTCTTAGGAGAGCAATAACTCAAGACTACACGGAGCTTCATGTTTTCTCCGATTGTCAAGTCTTGGTCCACTTACTTAGAAGTGGTGAATCTCATAATGATTTATATGTGATCCTCTATGATATTCTTATTCTGCTTCCATCCTTTGATGTTATTTCCTTTAGCTTTATTTCACGTATTAATAATTCATTAGCTGATTCTCTTTTTTAGTTTTAATTTCTATTTGCCATTTTAAAATCAAGAAAGAAAAAATGAAATATGTTTGGGAAAACGATGGTTTTATGGATTGTTCATTACTGTAATAGATAGAAATTCAGATTTGTTAATATAAAAATTATTAAAACAAAATAATAATTTTAAAAAAAAATAACTAGTGAAAGTCATAAAGTAGTCGCTAAATAATTTTCACTACATTACTGTAATAGATAGAAATTCAGATTTGGTAATTTAAAAATTATTAAAACAAAATAAGGATTTTTTTTAAAAAAATAACTAATGAATGCCATAAAGTAGTGGCTAAATAATTTTCACTAACTATGTATCTAAATAGACGCTAATATATGACTATGAAAATATGTATCTAAATAGACGCTCATATATGGCTATTGAAATGCATAATAATATAGTAAAAAATTAACGACTATTTTGCGAACAAAACAATTTATGATGAAATATTTGTGACTACTGCTTAGAGCCACAACATAGTCGCAAATAGTGTATTTGCAATGCCAAGTAATATAGCTTCCTAACCGAATAGATACATGACATAGTTCTTTCGTGTAGCATGGTAATCATCCAATCAGATTTTATGGCAACAATCCTATCTTTCTTCGAAATGGCTTTTTATTGAAAGGTGTCAATTCGAAAATTTTCTCGCTAGTCCCCAAGAAAGATGACGTAATAGGGATGGAGAATTATAGGCTTATTGTGTATTGTAATATAATGTAGAAGTGATACCTAGGATTCTTGTTAATATGTAAAAAGAGGTGCTCCCTGAGTTTATTAAACCCAATCAATCGGCCTTTGTAAAGGAATATCTCCTCCTTGAGAATTTTCTTTTGGTAACTGAGTTGGTAAAAGGGTATCATAAGGTTGGGATACCACCGCATTGTGCACTCAAGATTGACATTGCTAACGCTTTCGATATCGTCCAATTAGGGTCTTAAGCAATTGTTCTTAAGGATATGGAGATGTCGAATGTGTTTATTATATGGATAATCTCCTGCACCTCAACAACCACATTTGTAGTTCAAATAAATGATGAGTTTGAGGGATTCTTTAGTAGCTCGAGAGGCTTGTGTCTGGGATGTGCACTGTCTTCGTACTTATTTGTTATCGCCATGAACGTCCTCTTATGCATGCTTGAACAAAAAGCAACAACAGAACATCTTGGTTATCATCTAAAATGTAGTGAGTTAAAACAAATGCACATATGTTTTGGGGATAACATAATGGTCTTCACAGACGAAAAAGTTGCTTGGTCGAGTGGGCAGTGAGCACATTCAATTAATTTGCAAGGATTTCGAGCCTATATATCAATTTGCAAAAGTCCAAATTTTATCTTGCTGATATTCTAGACATGGACAGAGGGGCTATAATAAGCAGGTTCCTCTTTCAAACCAATACATTCCATGTGCGTTATTTGGGCTTATCCCTAACCACAAAGCAAATGTCTTCACTGGTAGAAAGAGTTCGACTAAAGATGGTTTCGTGTTTTTCAAGATTCCTTTCATTTGCAGGTTGGTTGTAACTTTTGCTATCTTTAGCTATAAGCATCAACCGATTTTGATCTGCCGTATTTTGGCTGCCTCAAAAATTCCTCAGTGACATTGACAAGTTGTGCTATGCTTTTCGATGGTTGGGTCCAGATTTAAATCCTCATCGAGCTAAGGTATCATAGGGGGATGTATGCAAGACAAAATCAGAAGGCGGTCTTGGTTGTAGGCTATTAGCAGAGGCAAATATTATTTTTTCTCTAAAGCTTTTATGGCGGATTTTTTCTCTTCAAACTAATTCATTTTAGGTGAACTCGGTGAAACTTTATTTAACTCGTCAAGATCGTTCTAGTCAGCTCATGATGGACAAGATTTATGGGTGTGGAGAAAGCTCTTGAAGCTTCGTAATGTGGTTTTTGACTCCATTTTTGTTGAGATTAATGATGACTCTCGTGCATCATTTTGGTACAATGAGTATCATCCGTTAGGTCGACTCATAGATGTTGTTCGATTCTGATGTTTCTGAGCTTTGGTGATCCCCAAGTCTGCAACAGTGGCTGAGGCAACTTCTTCATATTAGTGTTTTCATTGCTAAAGAACAAAGTCTCTTAGGCTCCTCGTTGATTCTCTGCAGCAGGTTTTGTTCCTTCACTAGGGGATGGATTAGATTATTACCATTGGCGCAGGAGTACAACAGTGTTTTCTCTGAAAGTCAAACTTGGGATCAAATATAACAACATCAAGCTTTGTTTAAGCATGTCACACCCAAGTATGCCTTTTTCATGGCTGACATTAAAAATAAGTTATTAGTGGAGAGAGAATGAGATTTTTGTCTCCTAGTATTGACACATCATGCATCTTCTGCACTCAAATAAATGAAATAATGGATTTTGTTTTTTTAAGTGTTCATATTCAACGGCAATTTGGGTAACTGTAGTGAAGGCATTCTTTGTCATGCGTACAACATCAGTGATGGTGTCATCGTTTCAAAGCTATGCTCATTATATTCTTCTCATCATTCTTAGTTTTCGTTGTAGTTCTTTTTTTAGTACAGTCTCCATCACATGTGGCTTGAAAGGAATAAAAGACATCATGACAAGCCACAATCTCTAGCTGGGACCATTATCTCATTGATTGACAAGTTCATTCGCAACAAATAATCTCCATACGCACATTAGTTTATATTCATATGATGATATTTTGCTAATTTGATTTGACACGAGACTTCAAAAATTATTTCCAATACTTAAAAGTATATTTTTAACGATTTTCGGAAAGGTAACATTCATTGTAAATAAGTTTTTGTTACAATATAGTTTTACATTACAAAGAAAAAGAAGTCAAGATGATACCCTGCTTTTTGTCTCCTCATTCCCTAATCTAAAAACCCTAATCGCAGTTTCTTTCTGCCACCGGTGGTTCTAGCCACCGGTGGTTCTAGCCACCGTTGGCGGCTCCTCTCCTTCTCTTGTCGCTCGTTTTTCTTTTCCCTTTCTTCTTCCCCGACCTCTCCCTTCCAATATGCTCAAATATGTAGGAATCAAAGTTTAGCTCCTCTCTTTAAGTCAGAGCAGTGGTGGCACGACAGAGGTACCTGAAGGTCTGGCGAGGTGTTGATGTCGTTGAAGATAAAGCCGGTTTTTATGGTTTAAATATTGTTCCCAGACTCGTTTATTCTTTTGAGTCGTCACCACATTTGTCGAGTTTGATGCGCGTGGAGGTGGGTGGTAATCTTTCAGTGTCAGTCATGTGGTGGTGCTTGGTGCAAGGATGTTTGGCTTTGGTCCAGTTGGATCTTCTTTGGTGATTCTCTCCACGATCTCCTTCTCTAGGGTCCAGACGAGCTCTTTGTTTAGTCCGGTGAAGGCTCCAGTTTACTCTGGAGGCGTGGCTGCTCAGGTGAAGATTTAGTGGGGCGTCATGTCCAAACGAACCCTTGTCAGCTTCGTGTGGACTTCGGCTTTGTGGGTTGTCTTTGGATCGTTTATGGTCGGAGGTTGTCGTGCGGGATCAGGCTCTTCTCCTTGTTATGCTTCTCTACGGCGTTCTTTTTTGATGTGCACATTGGGTTTTGGTTCGAGACATCATGTCGTCTTCCTCTCTTTGCTGATTTGGTTAGCATTTGTCCAATCATATTTGTTTTGGAGAAGATAGAGACCTTCTGTTAGTTCTTGGTAGTGGTTAGTGATGGTGGTGGTTCGGGCTTGATGTGGCCATCAGTTTGAGGTTCCATCGGCGGAATCACTTGTACTTTTCTCGTCATCCTAGTGTTGGGGTAGTCAGTTTCAGTGATCCCTTGTAGACGTGCTTCTTTCTCTTCTCGCAGGTTCATCGATGTGGCTAGGCGGTTTTTGCTCTTTCTCAGCCCGTCTTTTAGTAGTTTGTGTTTATGTTGTTTCTTGTAGTTTAAGTGGTTTAGTTAAGTTTTAGGCTAAGTAGTTTAGTTTTATTTTATTTTGAGCATCATGTGCTTCAACATTTAGGATCTCGATAGGTTCATCCTTTACAGTGTCGGTCTCGCTAGGTTCGTTCTTTTAGGCATCATCTGTTTCGCTGGCACTACAAGAAACAAGTTGATTTGCGAGGAAGGATTTACTCGCAAATTC
>OVAN01013112.1:0-13135 GCA_900406275.1 Anastatica hierochuntica
TATATATATATCTGAATGATATACGGACTTTCGTACGGATACCCGAACTCCGGATATCCTAAAGCCTTGGATCTGGATCCGAATAGAAATTTCACGGATCCAACATATCTGGATCCAGATCTAGATACCTCAAATAATTTGGATATTCAAATCGTTCCACCCCTACGTAGCGATTTAGTATCAGGATGGATCATGGTTTTAAATAGTTAAATACAACAGTAAATCCATAATCTTTTTTTTTTATTGGAATCATAATATAATTACTATAAAATGTTATTGAGCTAAATATTAGTAATTTACATGGATGTATTGAGGGGTTAATAAACCAAAATTAACCAATCATGCTACTAATTTAACCAATACTTATATCACATGCAATTGAAAAATAATTGAATATTTAAAGGGTGTTTTATGACACCTCATGTTTATATATATGTCCCAATGTTTATAGATTAATTATAATAACACTTTTTATAACTCAACAAATTAACTTGGAAATTCCAATCAAAATTTATTTGAATTTGAGCATTTTTTATCGGTAAAGAGGTAATATACAAGAATGAGAATTAAATTTTGGATTAAACTTGTAATTCTTTTTAAATGAGGACTAAAAGAATAATATTTAAGACCGCTAATTCATATTTGCTGAGCTGGAATCAAAAGCTGGCTCTACATAAAATGGAAATTATTTAGGTAAATGAGAATGTTAGAATTGTTAATAGAAAATAATAAAACGGTATCAATAAAGAAAGACATGAATATTATTTTTCTAAAACATATGTTCTAAACGTAACATTATATTTTTCGGACTGAATTCCTATGTTGAGAAAATATGAATATGTATGAGTTCTTGTAATATAAATATCTCAAAATCTATATTCGATTTCTAAGTAAAAGATCTGATTTCCAATAACAATTTTTGATCTACAAACACAGAGCCAACTCTGACCTAAAGTTTGTGAAGTCAGGGCTTTAGACGCAATAAAAAAAAAGGGATCAATTTAGGGACATCAAATTTTAAAAACTCTTCTATAATCCAGTGTCTAGTGCTTCCATCTCGTGATTAGAAGTTGAGGATTTGACTCTCATTTTCACTTTCACCTTGTTTGATTTAAAAAAAAAAAATTTCAATGGGCATCAATTTGCTTTAAGTGGCCAAACAATTTGGCTAGCCCTGAACAAACAAATGTAACATTTCTTCAACCAAAAATAAAGTAAAGATTAGTTTGATCTAAGAGACCTAAGATTTAGTGTAGCCAAATCATAGAATCAATTAAAATTTGTTTTAAAAAAAACTTTGGTAATATTAAACGGTTAGATTGAAAGATAAAAACAATCCTCTCACTTTATTTTTTTAAAATGGAAATTTTCTCAAACCCGGGAAAATGTAAACCCCCGAGCACATGCGCATTTTAGCAAACAAATTTTGAATTTCCGAAATTACCCTTCGATCTACCATTGATTTGGTGGAAACTCTCTCGAGTTTTGTATATATAATCAAAGCTTTGGCCTTCCCCTGGCGGCATCTTAACAAAAGCCAACGCCGATAAACATCACCGTCGGTACGATTCGCCGGCGATTTTTCAATAATCAGAAAATCTCTGAATTTTCCGCGGCGGAGGAAGAGAAACGAGATTCGATTCGTTACAGAGAGGAAGAGAGTGCACCGATCAATGGTATTTCCCGGTGAGAGAGACTACATGGCGACGACGACGACGACGAGACCTGAGAGATCGAAGACTCTGCATAATTTCACGCTTCCGAACTTGAAGTGGGGGAGTCAGCGACATCTCAAGTGCATGAAGATCGACTCCATGAGCAACAACGGTGTCGGCGGCGGCTACGGCGATCATCGACTCCGACGCCGATCTCCTCCTTTGAAATACGATGGCTCTTCTACTTCGATCCCGTTTCGATTCCGCGAGGCTAACCATCGGAGCAATAGCAACAACCAACATCACCGGCTGAGGAACGCTTCGTTCAAATCTGTGGAAGACGGTTGCGGCGAGGAAGGGATCAAAGAGTTAGGGGTGAAGCTTATTTCGGATCTGAAGACAGAGAGGGATAAGATCACACAATCGATGTTTAAGAAAGACGTTATCGAGGAGGAGCAAGACGACGGATCCGGGTCCGGGTCTGGGTCTGGTTCGGGCCAAGAGAAGGAGAAGGAGATGGAGATATCTCCGGCGAAGCCATGGAATCTAAGGAAAAGAAGAGCAGCTTGTAAGGAACCGATTTCGAAGATCGAGCATAACAATGGCAGATTTGAAATTGAGGAGAAGATAGTGAATCCATCGCCGCCGTCGATTTTGAAGGGAAGAGGCGGAGTAGCCGAAATCGAGACGAAAGAGAGGCGGACGAAGCTTTACGTGATGCTGCCGAAGAAGGAGATCGAAGAGGATTTCATGGCGATACTAGGTCGCCGACCACCGCGCCGGCCTAAAAAACGACCAAGAACCGTTCAGAGAAAACTTGATGTAAGTCTCTCTCTCGCACACTTAACACTTTGATGCAAAAGCTTTATCGATCTGACTGAATTTTTTGATGTTTCTTGTTTCTGCAATTGATCTACAGAATATTTTTCCTGGGTTGTATTTGAGTGAAGTGACGCTTGACGCATATAAAGTTCCTGAAGAAGCTAAGGTATAAACACTAATCACGAGCTCTTCTTCTCTAAAGGATTAGCCTTTAATAAGTTCTGATTCTTATTGCTTTTTTACAGAATCAGCAGAGATGAGGATGGTTGTAATTTCAGTTGCTGTAGAAGTTTCAAAGGGATTGTCAAATTGTCAATATTTGAATCTGCAATTGAGTCAAAGTTCTTGAAGCTCTCTTTGTTAATTTGATTTTCTTAGTTATATAATTGTTTCTCTGAATAAACTGTACAAAAGGGACATGTAGGTTCCGGTTGATTAATAATTCACAAAAAGCTTTCTTCTTTGTAGCTTTAGAGATCTTGACTGATGCATAAGGAAATTGATCTTCTTTGTTGCTTGAAATGTTCTTTCTACATTGCTTACTTAACCAAAAGCTTTGTGTTTTTGTTTCAATTTCATCGACTTTTGCATCATCATCATACTCCGGTTGCAAACATAAGACCAACTTAATGTTGTGAAGTAGAGAATTTTCTTGGCTCAATGTCATTTGGTTTGTATCCTCTCGGATTGTTAAACTAAAAGCTACAAGTAATTTTTGATGAACCATTGGTTGCAAATCTAAAGCAAGTGATTCCTATGAAATGTTGACCAATTGGTTTTGTATGGTGACATCTTTTTTTCCCGCGTCGGCTGCTTTTCCGGAGTTTTTTTTGAAGAGTCCTTTGACTCGTTCTTTGCCGGTTCAATTCTTCCGGTTTGGTTTAACATACTTGGTTCTATCAATCAATATCAGACCAAACCACATATGTATGTTGCTTTAAGTTTATAAAATGATAAATTTATAATATTTTTACATAGTTTATGCATCTCCCCCTTATTTTTAAATCGAGCAAAGAAAACAAGAAGAATGGAGATTCCTAAAAATGATCACGACATATCTACGAATGAATCGACAAAAAATGAAGCTTTTTCACTTACCAGAAGTCACCACAAGAACACTCACCATCCCTGAAATGATGAAACCTCTTCCTATCTCTCAATACAATATCTCGCCGCACCACGCGTGACAAATATCTGAAGAAATTATGACAATCTCCACAAGTCCTCAAGTTCTTGAAAATCCTAATGGTTGTTCCCTGAGGAAGTTTCATTAGCCCAAATGCAACTGCAATCTTCTCACTATGAGTAGACAACATATCTTCCTTATGACCATCAGATTCTACATCGTGCAACACAAGGCTCGTGTCCGGTACATACCCAAGTCTCCTCATCTCTTTACTCAACTCCTGAAGATAGTTGTAAACAGCTTCTGCCTCTGGATGCAACGTTTCATCCACCACAAATGTATGCACTTTTGTCTCCACTTCAATCCAACTACAAGCCAGTTCCTTTTTGACCCCTCGATCCCGCATTAGTTTACGTACCCTTGCCGCTTCCTCCCACTGCCCAGTAGCAGCATACATGTTCGACAAGAGCATGTAAGTCCCATCGTGTTCTGGTATGAGATCAAATAGTTTTTCTGCAGCGAGGATCCCTAGTTTCATGTTTCCATGGACTCTGCAACCCGATAGAAGAGCTTCCCACATTTTTGCAGTAGGTTCGAAAGGTAACGATTCGATTACACTTTCTGCATCTGAGAATTTTCCAGATCGACAGAGCAAATCGATTAGCCTTGCGTAATGATCTGCACCTGGGGGTATATGGTAAACAGCTTCCATAGAATCAAAATATTTCCGTCCCTGGTCAACTAAACCAGCGTGGCTACACGCTGTCAAAATTGTGAGGAAAGTGACCCGGTCTGGTTTTACCCCTTCCTTTAACATTTCCTCATACACATCTACTGCTTCAGCACCATGTCCATGCTGTCCCAATGCAGCAATCAAAGCATTCCAAGAAACCGAGTCCAGACACGGCATAGTTCGAAACACCTGTCGAGCTTCCTCCACAACCCCGCATTTCGCATACATTGTAATGAGAGCGTTTCCAGCAGAGAGACTCGAATCAAACCCTATTTTAACCAACTGGGCATGGAACTGTTGCCCGTTGGAATACGCTCCCAACACAGCACACGATTTAATTGCCCCAGAAAATGCGTAATCGCAAGGCTCAAAACCTTCTCTCCTCATACAAGAAAACAACTTCAAGCCTTCTTCTCCATACCCGGCATCGGCTAACCCCGATATCATTATCATCCAGGTCAGGATATTCTTCTCCTTCATCTCTTGGAAAAGCAACTTTGCCTCACCTATGTGCCCAGAACTAACATACCCCGATAACAAAGCATTCCAAGAAACCAAGTCTTTTGCCGGCATTTTCTCGAAAATGGCTCTTGCCTCAAAAAATTTACCGCATTTGTAGTACAACGAAACCAGAGCATTGTCAAGATGAAACGAGAAATCCGCTCTTCTTAATACATAAGCATGGACTTGCTTTCCCAGCTGAAGCAACCCAGCAGTGGCACACGCCCTTAAAACGCTAGGATACGTGAACTCGTCAAGCTCAATTCCGGATGAAACCATTCTTCTCACCATTTCCAATGCCTCCTGATACAACCCGTGATGAACATAACCAGATATCATAGCGTTATAAGCAACAAGCTTCATCTTCTCGTCCATCCCCTCGAGCAATTCCAGCCCGGAATCAAAGCAACCGTTCTTTACATAACCCGTAATCATAGTCGTCCACGACCTCTCATCTTTCTCAGGAATCTCCTCAAACACTTTTCTAGCTGAATGTAACAAAGAAGCTGAACTCGACAAACGCGAAGAAGCACATTTCGTATAAACAGACACCAGAGCATTCAAAACAGAAGTGATATAACCAGCTCCAGACTTCAGAGCTGCAGCATGGAACTGCTCACAAGGTTTCTCCTCTTCAACAACAACAGCTAAGCCCGCGAGAACACTAGCGAAAGTGAAGTTATCGGGTTTGAATCCTTCGTGCTTCATCTTACAAAACAAGTTAATAGCAGAGTAACCATCATTACTATGCGTTAAGCCAGTGATCATAGCATTGTATATTACAGTATCTCGCATACTAACAGGAGTCCCATCGAAAACGCAACGAGCTAGTGCGATATCCCCGGAAGCGAAATAGCCGGAGACCATGGTGGTTCTAGCGATTTTATCTGGCTCAGGGATTTCATCGAACAGTTGGCGTGCATAACGTAGCTCTGACGATTTACAGTAAACATCAATCAAACGGTTGAGAATGTGGGCACGTGGCTGGAAACCGAAAGTAATGATATTGCCATGGATGGCTCGCGCGAGCTTCAGAGACGTTCGTCTGAGCGGCAAACAGAGGCTGAGATTCGCGGCGTAGCGGTTGGCGATGGCTCGGACAAAGTCTGGATTCGGTTGCATCTCATGTTTGTGGTTCGGTTCGATTTTTCTAAAACTGTACCAATCAAATCTCATTTTATATTAGCCATCTCCGGTTTAAAGTAAACCATATTAGTCAATTACTCCGGTTTAGAGATTTTTACTTCCATTGTTAAAATCCGAGACGAAAGCAATAAAACCCTAGAGGTCTCTCTCTCTGTTCATTTTTTGTTTCTACTTTCGACTTGTCAGCTTCGTCGCCATGCCTCCCAAAGACGATAACTCCGAGAAATCTCTGAAGCTCTTCCTCAGTATTGGTTTGGATGAAAGAACCGCCGAAAATACTATCAACAACGGCAAGGTCACCGCCAATCTCACCGCCGTTATCCATGAGGTCTCCTCTCACTTCCTTCTTCCTCCCTCGTTACTGATGTCATCTTAAATCGCTATTGTAACAATCTGTCTTCTCATGAAATCGGATACGAATAGAAATAAGTTCTCGTTTACATTTGAGAATGTCTAATCTGTTGACTAAGTCCATTTTGATGATTTGAACTCCTTTGCATGTATGCATCTATTGTAATTTGATGTCTTACCTCATCAATATGATTACCAAAAGCTTTCTTTTCATGTGGATTGTTCCTGTGTGTAGGCTGGTGTCAATGATGGGTGTGATCGAACTATTGGAAATCTGTTGTACTCGGTGAGATATATTTTGATTAATCTAATCACAGTTGTTCTAATCTCCAAACCTAAATTGCATTCAATTTTTTTTCGGAGAAACCTTATTGAGGTGATTCTGTCCTTGTAATAATGTGTAACAGGTTGCCACTAAGTACCCTGCGAGCGCTCTTGTTCATCGCCCTACATTGCTCAAATACATCGTCTCGTCTAAGGTTGGCGTATTGCTCCTCTATTGATTGTTATCTGCCTGAAGTTCTTTTTCTTGGTTTAGGTTATGTTTTTTTCAATTGAAAACCGGCAAAGTTTGTTTTGATTCTCTCTGTATAATGAATCTGCAGATTAAAACTCCAGCCCAGTTGGATGCCGCTTTTTCGTTTCTGGCCAATACCGGTTCTGAGGAATTCAAGTTAAATGAATTTGAAGAAGCATGTGGTGTCGGTAAGAACTTTTGTATATCCATTGTCTCTAGGATTTTATTTTTCTTTATTAGCACAATGCATTGAGGTTATAATTTGCTGTGCTTTTCATGGGTTTGGAGATGTCATCTTCTTTGTCATTTAAAACAGGGATTGAAGTTTCCCCAGAAGATATTGAGAAAGCAGTTAAAGAAATATTTGAAGAGAATAAGAAAACAATATTGGAGCAGCGCTATAGAACTAATGGTTAGTGTTGCTCTTTAGCTCATTGTCTAAGGCTTTATGTTTTCTTGAGGCATATCTGCGGACTATGGTTGCTTTTTCTCTATAATTTTTCACGTAACCTGATTGTTCTGTTCATTTGTTGAATAATGTGTTTATGTTGTGTAGTGGGCGAATTATTTGGACACGTCCGAAAAAGTTTGCCATGGGCAGATCCTAAAATTGTAAAGGTGAGTTAACAGTTCTAGCAACCTGTTTTCTTTGCTAGTCAGGAAAGAAACTATACTTTTCTTATCCTGTCTCATTTCTGAAATAGAAACTCATAGATGAAAAAATGCTTGAACTGCTTGGTGAGAGAACCGCTGCTGATAATGAAAAACCTACAAAAAAGAAGGAGAAAAAGGAAAAGCCTGCCAAAGTTGAGGTGATCGAAAGTTTCATTTAAATGTGTTTTCTATTGTGTATGTTGCGACTTTAATTTCTCATTTCCGTGGCTTATCTTTAGGAAAAGAAAGCTGCTGTTGAAACTACCCCAGAGCCATCCGAAGAGGAGCTTAATCCATTTGCTATATTCCCTCAGCCAGAGCAAAATTTTATGGTAATGTCTGCTTTTAGTTTGTTTCTGGTAATTTATTTTGTTGAGATTTTCAAATGCATGTTCTACAATTTTAAATCCTTTCGCTGTTAATCATACATCTAGGTGTTGATTCATTGATACTAATAGTATTCATTAATAATAATAGTAAAATAAGTACGATCTGTATTGCTTGCCTTTTGATTGTGTAGTCTGGGAAAACTTCTAATACGATGTCAAAAAAGATAGTTGACAGTTGGGAAAAGATAGCTCTGTTAAGCAAATGGACATGCCAACATGTTTGACACGAAATTATCATTTTTCCAAGACTGAACTCATAGCTAGCTTTTGCCATGTAATGCATGCGTATGGAAATTTGTTGGTAGCATATAAATAATCACTATATTATATTCTCAGGTTCACACGGAAGTGTTTTTCAGTAATGGCTCTGTGCTCAGATGTAGCAATACAAAGGAAGTGCTTGATAAACATCTCAAGGTGACTGGAGGGAAAGTTTATACACGGTTTCCCCCTGAACCAAATGGTTATCTACATATTGGTCATGCCAAGGTAAAAATACATGAAATGAGGTTTTGATTTACTTTGCATGGTGTTTGATTGGTAGGGGCTACAGTTTAATGTTCATGTTCATTGCTTGTATTTTCAGGCAATGTTTGTTAATTTTGGTCTTGCAAAGGAGCGAGGGGGCGGCTGTTATCTAAGGTATAACATTATTCTTTGCGTTTTTGTAGGAATCCTTGCTTCTTGTGTAACAATAATGTTCTGGATTCCTTGAAAACCTGATTTTCAGGTTTGATGATACAAATCCTGAAGCAGAAAAGAAAGAGTATATTGATCACATAAAAGAAATCGTTAGCTGGATGGGTTGGGAACCCTTCAAGGTATAATCATTTTTTACACGCAAATAGCTTATTGTCATTATCATTTGTGTTTAAATTCATCGGATACTTACCAGTGTTTTCATCTAGATCACGTACACCAGTGATTATTTCCAAGAGTTGTATGAATTGGCAGTGGAGTTGATTCGGAGAGGCCATGCTTATGTTGATCATCAGGTTCAACTTTCTGATATATGGATTCCTGTTGTTTGTTCAATTAATTGTCATACTTTACTTCTAAGCTTTACTGCAACTTACTTGTTTTAAACTTTCAGACTGCTGAACAGATCAAGGAGTTCAGAGAAAAGAAAATGAACAGCCCCTGGAGGGATAGACCTACTGAAGAATCTCTCAAACTTTTTGATGACATGAAACGAGGATTGATTGAGGAAGGGAAGGCGACTCTAAGAATGAAGCAAGATATGCAGAGCGATAACTTTAATATGTATGACCTTATTGCCTATCGTATAAAGGCAAGTGAAACTAAAAGTATACCTTTTTATATATAAGAAATAGGCTCTTCCATCTTTGCTGTCTGACTTGAGTATATGCTTTGCAGTTCACACCTCATCCTCATGCTGGTGACAAATGGTGTATCTATCCGAGCTATGATTATGCCCACTGCACTGTTGATTCTCTTGAGAACATAACACATTCGGTTTGTCCCTTTCTAGGTCTTTTTGCTATTTACAGCATGAGTTAATATAACTTCGAAGTTAATATAACTTCGGATTCTGCATTTTGTGACCCACTATTTACTTCCACTATTAGAAATTCCCTTTCTGTATCTAAAGCATCTGTCTTTTAAAAAAAATTTCTGTGGCTCTGACCTTTTTCATTTATCGACACAATTGCAGCTTTGTACTCTTGAATTTGAAACTCGGCGTGCTTCCTACTACTGGTTATTACATTCCCTGGGTCTCTACTTGCCATATGTGTGGGAGTATTCACGATTGAATGTCACAAACACTGTAATGTCCAAGCGTAAGGTTGGTAAAATACTTAACTCGCCTGTGAATAACTTTGAACACTTTCTTTAGAGAATCTTGCTGGTCTATAACTGTTCTTTTCTTTTGCTGCAGTTGAATTACATTGTGACAAACAAGCATGTCGATGGTTGGGATGATCCACGTCTTTTAACTCTTGCTGGGTTGCGAAGGAGGGGTGTGACTTCAACTGCTATCAATGCATTTGTACGCGGAATTGGAATCACCAGAAGGTTTGCAATATATATCTGAATTCACATCATATTCATTTGGCATATGCCAATTGTCTTTGTTAAATCTGCATTTGTTCTGTGTTGAAGTGATGGTAGCATGATACATGTGAGTCGTCTTGAGCATCATATTAGAGAAGAGTTGAATAAAACGGCTCCTCGCACCATGGTGGTGCTTAATCCTCTTAAGGTGGTCATCACCAATTTGGAATCAGACAAAATTATTGAGCTTGATGCCAAAAGGTGGCCTGATGCTCAAAACGATGATCCCTCGGCGTTCTACAAGGTAAACTGCGCGTCGCATAAACTAGTTTCTTACCCACGATGTAGAACATTTTTTTTACTTGATTTTTTTTCCTGGGTTGTTGATCTAGGTTCCGTTCTCTAGAGTTGTATACATTGAGCAATCTGACTTCCGAATGAAAGATTCAAAAGATTACTATGGGCTCGCTCCTGGTAAATCAGTCTTGCTAAGGTATAGAAGGGGGACAGTTATGTTTTTCATCTTTACTAATATGTGGTTGAATTTGATTAATAGGTGACTAAATGTTCCTTGTTGCTGTTTGCAGATACGCTTTCCCAATCAAGTGCACCAATGTTGTGTTTGCTGGTGACAATGAAACCCTTCGTGAGATTCATGTAGAGTATGACCCTGAGAAAAAGACAAAGCCAAAGGTTCTTTTCTTTGACCACCATTATAATCTCGACAATTTCTGCGGTTCTTTATTAACTTGTTCTCCCTTTTTTTTTGCTGAAGGGGGTTCTACACTGGGTTGCTGAATCTTCCCCAGGAAAAGAGCCGATAAAGGTTGAAGTCCGGTTATTTGAGAAACTCTTCAACTCCGAGGTATTTTATTATCCTAGTAGCTTTTGTTGTAGCTTACAAAGATTTCTCCTTGAAACTCTTCAAACTGTGTACAACAGAACCCGGCTGAACTCGATGATTGGCTCAGTGACATTAACCAGAACTCCAAAGTGGTAGTTTCTGATGCATATGCTGTGTCAATCCTTAAAGATGCAGCGGTTGGAGACAGATTCCAATTCGAGAGGCTAGGTACTTTTCTCTGTTTCATGATCCTTAAAAAAAGTGTTTGCATTCTAGTAGACTAACAAAGACTGATACAAGTCTTATTAACCTATATAACTTGTGATGCATTAGGTTATTTTGCGGTGGACAAGGACTCTGAGCCTGGAAAGCTTGTGTTTAACCGGACGGTTACGCTCAGAGATAGCTATGGGAAGGGAAAATAGAATCATCCCCATATTAGCACTTTGGCTTAAACTGACATGTAATGTCCGATCAGAACTTTTATTTGCAAACTAGCATTTTCATTACCAAATTGGATAATATAAGAAAAGAAGTGTGTTACATACTTAATGTGATAAAGATGAACACTGTTTTGGCATGTGGATAACAAAACATGGTAAAGATTTTCTTTTAGTTCTTTAAGTCGCAAACTGCATGTAATTCAGCTTTGAAAGTCCAATCCTCTAGAGAAAGTTCTTGAGCAATACTTGCCAAAAAAAAAAAGCAAATGGCAGAACAAGAGGTAACTTTAGAAACAAAGGATATGATCGTGTTCAAGGGAGTATTATTCGAGGTTCAGTTCGAATAATATCCAATTTCCGAAATACCGTGAAACAAAACTCGTTAGATTATTTAAAAAAACATCAGATGACTAATTTAAATTTTGATAGTTTATATAAATTATTTATAAATTTTTTTAGATTTTTCTAAATTTAATCACTTTATAAGTTTTTTTGAATTTTTGTAACAAATTTTATTTAGAAAATAATAATATTATAATATAATTATTTTAAAAATTATGGATTTATTTTAAATTTGAAAACAAACTATATTTAAATTTGCTGAATTGATAATTTTAAATTGTGTTGGTTTATAATTGTGATAGTGTTTAAGTGAAAAGAATATTAGAATATTCTAATATGTTTGTTGGAATATGTAAATGAGTAATTAGAGTTATTTTAATTTATTAGATATATTTAACAAAAAATTTAAAATACGTTTATTTTTAAAAATCACACATGAAAAGATCTATGTCTTCCCTTTTAAATTTTTTAATTACATCATTAATTATAATCAATGTTATTAGCCACTACAAGCAAAATTAACATCAAGTTTTGAAATGATATTATGTGGTCACAAATTTCTGGATTGAAATTCCAGATAATTATTGGTTGTTTAATATGATCATGATTATTGGGAGGCTCTAAGAGAGTTTCCCAACAATATAAAAGTTATAAAAAAAAGGTAGAAAGAGAAATAAAATGAATCTCTTAAATAAGAGTATCTCCAACCGCGTTTTCGTCGGCACAAGTTCATAGGATTTTTTAAAGGATTTTTTTATTATTTTTTTCAGATAAAAAAACAAGATATAAAAAAATAACCAATCGCAGGCCGCCACGTGTCAGTGAGGCCCGCGAACAGTGCAAGAAACGAATCCTTAAAATCCTTATCTAAGGATCAATTCTTAAGAAATATGGGCCCCACCACAATATTATAATATTTTTCCTAAGATTATGAGCTAAAGATTCTTAAGATCCTTGCGTTGTAGGTGCTCTAAGAGATTTAAAAGACTTAAGTCTCTTATTTAAAAGACTCAAATGCTAATGTGGCATTTTTTTATTGGTCAAATAAAATAGAAATAAAATTTAAATAAAACTAGATGGTTCTCCGCGCAATGCGCGGATAAATTATCTTCAAAATGTTAATAATGAGGTTAATAAGATTTAGATATATAAATTGTAAGTGACGTTAAAAAAATAAAACTAAATTGTGAGTTGTTTTGATTTCTCATTATTATAATTCTCAAAATTGAATAGTTGTTAGACGTACATTAAGTTAGTTGTTGACATTATAATTTTTAAATAAATATGTAACTAAAGAAGATAATTTTTAAAATAATTTAAAGAAGTTTGTCACGTCATAAATTATAACCAATCAATTTAGATTAGGTTGTCATGTCATAATTTTTGATTGAAATTCATTGTGGTGATGACATATGGCAAAACCACTTGTCAATTAATGTATAGGGGATATATAGTTTGAGGAAATTAACAAAAGTAACCTAAAATATTTGAAAAAAGNATGGCAAAACCACTTGTCAATTAATGTATAGGGGATATATAGTTTGAGGAAATTAACAAAAGTAACCTAAAATATTTGAAAAAAGAAGAGAGTAACCT